>JASANG010003571.1:0-96847 GCA_030248215.1 Enoplolaimus lenunculus | reverse complement strand
ATGTACTTCGTTCAGTTACGTATTGCTACGCGAAACGAAACCGGAAGGTGAGAAACTTAAAATACCTGCAACCGAAAAACTAATTTTAACACAATTTCACCGAAAATATTACACCCTTCACTATACAACATTTTTTCATTTCAACATTTGTCATCAAAAAGACGCGTAAATGTTGAAATATACATTTTACTGTTTAAATTTATGCGTCAAATCGCGATTTTGAACGAATTGTCCTCAATTTTTAGATTTTCCCAGCGTCTCATGTTTTTACTTATTTGTTCCACAGAAAAATAATTTAAAAAAGTGCAACTTTAAATTTTGAAGCTCAAAATTTTCAACACCAAGAATGCCGGAAAATTCTGACGAAAAATACATTACCCGAATAGGTAGCTAAAAATACCAGATTTCCGCCACTGGAACCAAAATCCAGTTGCACTACGTATGGCATCTAACATTCAACAAAAAGCTCGATCAGTATCTATGGAATTAAAAATAAAAGAGTAAAAAAATTCTAGGTAAAATTCGAAGGATATTCTATTACATTAACCCAAAAGCGGTGCGTTACGTTAGAATTGTTTTTCTGGTTTGAAAGTTGCAATACCTGTCACAAACTGGTAATAAATTGTATAGTTGTCTGAAAAGAACAGCCCACGGGTCAGCATTTTTTGCTGAGTACAGCTTTTATTAACACCAGTTAACGAATAATTTTTGCACTTAGCAGTGCATTGGAATGTCAATTTCGCATGCTGGCGTTGTCACTGCATCTAATCATGAAGCTGTGAGGTCTCTTGCGTTTCACTTCGGAAAAAATGATTTAAATGATCCGTTCTCATAAAATTATATCCGATTCGCGTTTATAACGATGTAATGCAGTAATCCTATCAATTCATTAAACACCGTGTATCAAAACTGGAATCGGTATCGGTATCGGTCCGTCACTGGCAAATTTTGAAAATAGCAATCGGCGTCGGCGATCTTAAAGAAACCAGAAATGGCATTCAAATATAGAAAAACTTTACGTCAGCAACTTTTAGTGTATACCCTACACACTGGTCGAGTTTCAAACTCACCCGTGCCTGATCCAGTTTGACTAGACCAACCCGATCCGACTGTTCGTTCTGTTGAACCACACCCGCCCATGCCAGTCGCTCCGGGCGTTCCTGTGCCTGCCAACACTCGGTTTCCAGTACCTGACGCAGTTGTCAAGTACGATGGAACCGTAGCTGGAGGCGTCCCGCTAGCTTGTCTACGATCTACACCAATAAAAGAGCCAGTTGCCGTGGGCACCGTATATGTTTCGGACACGCCTGGGGGATTTCGCCCAATAGACGCCGATGCCGCAATGGTATGTGGCAGCGTTTGTGATTTATTCGGCAACGGTGAACTTGTTCCCAAATGCTGATAATGACACGGGTAATGGGAGGGATAATTTACTCCGGTACCTCCAGACGGATCATACGACATAGATCCTCCGACGCTACTACATGCCGCATACATAGACGGTAGGGATGATAGTGAGTTCTGAAATGCAGCATAAACGGGGAAGTAGGTACGGTGTTTCCATGGTGGTAGTAGCTAAAGTGAAATATAAAATGCGTCATAAACATGAAACTATGCAGGCATGCAAGCGTTTTTTAAACGTGAACCTTAAGCCAACTAGCACCAATTTTTAGCCAAAAATTTTTGGCCAATAAATAGTTACAAGGTATATGACTAAATTAGCTCAAAACATTGTACGACAAAGGTTGTTCCGGTGAGGGTGCAACGTGCAACCACATCAAAATTAAGGCAACAGAAAGCAATTCCGAGTCACTTTATTACGAAGCCATGTTATATTCGAAATGATTTTTCAGCGGCGGTTCGGTGCCCTTTGCACCAATGGATTCATCTATAGCACCAACCAGAACATGAATTGCTTAAGCTAAGTTTAGTGAAATGTTTCATACATACCTCCGACTGATCAATGCTACTGTGCTTCGGTTTTGAAAATGCGATCCTGTTCGCCGACCCGTCTCTATAGTGTTGTGATTCTAACAAATATACAATTGTATGTATAAATACAAAACATCCTCAGAAAACTGCAGATGCGAAAACTAAAAAGATTGACATAATTTATGCAAAAATAATAATTTTTTGGCAGTCCGAGCGATACCTTGTTTATTTATGTGGTTGAAGACATAACGCTGGACGCGCTTTGAAACAGACCGCTAGGACGCTAGATGTCATTAAGTTTCTGAAAGCCTGCAGTTGAAAAAGAATGCCACTAAACCAGCTGCGGAAAACATTTAAACATGGACAACAATAACAGCCTAAGTACTTCCTCAATATATAAACGTAGTTCAGTCGCAAACTCAACAGATAGGTATTCTCAATTTGCCACATGCTGCTGACTTATACAAATTTAAGTCATAATTTAACGACACTAAACATTTTACCAACCCTACACATCCCGTTACTTCCAAGCAAATAAACTAAACTCCCACGCCAACCAAACACACACAAAATTTTTACTTTCCAGACCACCTATCACGCCTCGACCAGGGCTAAACACAGTGATCGCCGCAGTCGCTGACGGACTCCCACCTCCTGGTCCATGGCTCACAACAGGAGCTATTACGATCCCTGGACTAGGAGGCGGTGTCGTCGTCGGCAAACTATTTCGACTCGCGTTTGAGCCAACGCCAGAGTCTGAGGCTCCCGAATCGACCCCGGATTCGCTCCACGACCGTGTTCCGCCGGTACCAGATGATACAGCGGATGCTCCTGTTGCTACAGTTCCTTGAGTTGCAACGCTAGTTGTAACTGTAGTTCCAAGAGTGCCTGACGCGCTGCTGGAGCCATAAAACGGCCACGCATATGATAACGATGCTGTTTGATAAGTATTTGAACCACCAGCGCTAGCTGGTACCCGGCCACCCGGACCTAAATGAGACTCAATCCCAGTTGAGGCTCGTACAGCGGTATCACTCACTGCTTCTGATACCACAAACTGCGGTGGTTGGACAGCAGAATAACTGTTCGCACTGGTTGAAGAGTGCGCGAAACCACGATAAAGCTCAGTTTCTCGGCGTGAGCTAGTTGTTAATGCAGCATTTGCGTCAGGCGTCGAATTTGACGCCGTCGTTCTATCAGCAGCAGAACCCCAACAAAGTAGCGAATCGTCTTCAACAGAAGGTGGGCTCCCGCTATCTGTAACCAAAACATCTATAAAATGACTAAAAAATACTAAAACAGAATTACTCAATTGATTATAAATAGCAGAATACAAAGCGGAACTGAATTTTATACCGGAATCGGACTAGTAAATTTATAGTGGAATCGGAACCGGCACTACAAATTTTGTGACTATACGGATAATTTGTATTAACAAGTATAATATTGATTTAAGGACTATGGTGTCTGCTGGCATGCAGCAATTTCCAAAGACGTCTCAAGAACAAATTGGCAATCATTTTTGGTCTGTAAAGCTAAAACACAAGCAGTTATTGATAAGTTAACTCATCGAAAACAATTTAATAGATAAATGATGTAGAATTTTTATGAACATATTACTACATACAAGTATGCCTAAAATTAACATATCCAAATTCCGATTCCGATTGATTGCTGAATCAGACTCAGAACTCGTTTTGCATTGTAATTCTAATCGAAATAGAAATTCCGGTTGCACCTTGATGGACAGCAAAAATAAACAACTCTAATTATCCAACATAAATTGCCACAAAAAGTTACCTGCAGTCAAGTTTCCACTCAATTCCTGTTCCTGCATTCAAAGATGCAGAAACAAGAATTTATAAGGTTTCGTTTCATATTATTCGTAATCATTTAAATATTGGAAACTTTGTCTTTGAAAATTTGTTATTTCGAAACGATTGTTTTTGCAATTATTTCAATTTTGTCAATAACTATTTCTGGTGAGTTTTCGTAAAACTTGATAACGAAATAAATAAGTAGCTTTAAATTCGCTTGAGTATGTAATTTTTTGTTCAACAGCAATTTGGTGATGAAAATTATTTCAAATTCCGGTTCCTGATCCTGTTGTGGTTGCTGCAAAGAAACTCAAAGTTACTGTTGAAACCCTGCCTCCAGTACAAGTTATGAAGCATTTTTAACTACGAATACTAAAAATGATCCAAAGTTTGCCACAACTTTTCACAAAGAATTTACAGACATGTCCCAATAACATTAACAACCAGATCACAAAACCATTGAAGAAAATGTTTACGTTACAACAGCTCAGCGCCAGCAGAACCGCTTACCTATCCAGCGATTGGTATAATCAGCCAATTTTTGAGTTGCGCATATAAATTTACGTCGGTCATCGTTGTTTATGTTGCATCTTGTGCATAATGCATTTAGCGCCGCATCATCCAAGCGTATCACATCGCTAAGCTCGAACGCAATTGACAATTCGTCAAGAAGTGCCTTAAAGACCTCATATAGATAATACTATTCTTACCAAGTGTCAATAGTACATAAAAAACATTATAATGTTTTCATAGAAGCGGGTTCTTGTCAATTTACACTGCTATCTAGCTATAAAATTTCTAACATTTCAACGACAGTGGATTTAGTCTAAAATTATAATGAGAATTCCAACCCACGAGCGTCTTGCCAGGGCACAATTCAGCACAAACCTTTTGCGCATTGAAGTCAATATTAATCACACGAATCCAAGTTTCAAGTGAACCCAATTGAGGCAATTCTTGCTTGGCTTTTACGTCCAGTTCGGAGACCGCACATCGCCAATCGTCTCGGCTAACTAACTGACGCTTCAAATACAATATTCGACCGAAGTATTTGACCAGTTTCGCCTAAAACTTCAAAGATTAGTTGTAAAATCGCAAAAATTTGGTATCCTAAACACTAAACGCGTGATATAGGTATAAATATATGCAGCAAACAAAACAAATCGAATAACACATAATAATAGATTATTAATAGCGTATTATATACGTACTTCTAGTTCATGCGTAATTGCTTCTACGGCTGGAAGGGAACCGACTCGAGCACAACACTCTTCGAGTTTACCCGCAGTAATTTCAATGACACAATTATAGTCAGCAATGTCGCGCAACGCTTCGGTTACTGCAGCATTTGCCGCAGGATGACCGGAGATAACAACGCTAGTTGAAGGTCCGGCTTGGCAAGCAGATGATCCACTTGAATATTGTGCTTTTGCTTTCATTGTTATCCGTTATGAAATTGAAAGCAAATGATTTGTATGGTATTACGTTCAACGTAAGCATATTATAACTAGGTAACAGGGCCACATAAGGCCTGGCTTAAACGCATGCTATATACGACTCTGAAAGGCAGGAAAACACTGTGAGAATTAGTTCGGCCAGGTTTAGTTTCTTGTTCCTTACAAAACTGTAAAACAATTCCAAAAGCAGACACGTTAAGGTCTGATACCCCGGTTCCTACCTATACTGACAAATATGCCACTCCGTTGACGCAATGGCAAATCGTCGCGTTGCGAACACAGTATCCAGTCGAAAATAGGGCGAACGGTCGAGGGACGACCGTGTTGAAAATTAGGGCATGTAAGCATGTGAGACATGTTTATCCTGGTGCATATTGCAATGCAAATTGCATAGCATGCTTGCGGGCAGAATACGGTCGGATCGGCATATAAGTCGACGATAGAAGCAGTTGGACAGTCGGACTGCGTGATGCAGTGGTAACAGCGTCTGCCCGACACGCAGAAGGTCGCTAGTTCGAAACCTCCTGTAATCCGCTTTTCCAGCGGCTTAGTAGAAAGGTGTTATTTCCCGGTTCTTACCTAGACTGACAAGACTGAGACTGAGACTCCCATCAATGCCCCTAAGAAAACTTTTGGTGTTTAAATGATAAGGTTCCTACTTTACAATTTTTACGTTTCATAACATTTGTCAGCCCGCTCCCCTTCAGAAGTACCTGAGTCCGTTTTTGCTTTTGAAGGCCGACATGATTCCAAAATTCAACCAATTTATTTACTTTTGCAACTACTCTAGCTAAGTATCTTTTTAAACATTCATTTAATGGTTGGTTTATAAATCATGACCTGAAAGTTCAACTTTGACTTATCAAGATTTAACTTGTGTGGGGTCGAAGTTTCGAGTAAGTAACAACCAAAAACCCTACATACAATGACTTTCGTATTTACAGTCAACTAGCCCCAGTTTTACTAAAGTCCAGTTGAATCGTGCATCGGTACAGTTTTAGATGGCGGTAACTACGTAAAGAGTTTCAGCGGTCTCAAACACTAAACACGTGTCGGCGAAATGTTAAGGTTACGAGCTTGTAAGCCACTCAGATGCGGGATTTGTTAAAGGATTTATAACTTGAACCAGTATTATTATATTTACGCAAACAGAACATATTTTATCTGTAAATATTCGAGCCAGGATATTAAACGCAAGGTTGCAAAAGAATTGATAAGTTCAAGGCTTTCAATAGCTATTTTCGATGCCGATATATTGATTATTGTGGTCAGTGCCTGCAACGATCCTCAACTTCTAATCCTAGATTAGAGCTGAAAACTCAGCTGGGAATGTAAAGAGCCTAGTGCCACGCACTATATATTTCAAAATATAAACTAGACTTAAAACCACATCATAAATCCACACCAACGAAGGTCTGATTCCACCTAGTCTCTCTTAGAACTTAAGTTAGGTTGTGGCGATGCTAAACGGCGAGAAATACTTATGTCTCCATGTATTGACAATACGGCCCATGTTACTTTCAGGGGTGTGCCGTTTTCTCGCAGGTCAGCAATAGCACCGGAGAGCAACATTTGCTACTCCTGTTTGTTCATACGCGAAGATAACCGTATTTCCAGTGAAAATCTGCAGCTGTCTCGTTTTCCCATTTACCCGACACGGGGCGGGCGGCTGTTACCACTGCATCACGCAGTCCGACTGTCCAACTGCTTCTATCGTCGACTTATATGCCGATCCGACCGTATTCTGCCCGGCAAGCATGCTATGCAATTTGCATTGCAATATGCACCAGGATAAACATGTCTCACATGCTGACATGCCCTAATTTTCAACTACGGTCGTCCTCTCGAGCCGTTCGCCTGATTTTCGACTGGATACTGTGTTCGGCAACGCGAGCGATCTTGCCATTGCGTCAACGGAGTGGCATATTTGTCAGTATAGGTAGGAACCGGGGGTATCAGACCTTAACGTGTCTGCTTTTGGAATTGTTTTACAGTTTTGTAAGGAACAAGAAACTAAACCTGGCCGAACTAATTCTCACAGTGTTTTCCCTGCCTTTCAGAGTCGTATATAGCATGCGTTTAAGCCAGGCCTTATGTGGCCCTGTTACCTAGTTATAATATGCTTACGTTGAACGTAATACCATACAAATCATTTGCTTTCAATTTCATAACGGATAACAATGAAAGCAAAAGCACAATATTCAAGTGGATCATCTGCTTGCCAAGCCGGGACCTTCAACTAGCGTTGTTATCTCCGGTCATCCTGCGGCAAATGCTGCAGTAACCGAAGCGTTGCGCGACATTGCTGACTATAATTGTGTCATTGAAATTACTGCGGGTAACTCGAAGAGTGTTGTGCTCGAGTCGGTTCCCTTCCAGCCGTAGAAGCAATTACGCATGAACTAGAAGTACGTATATAATACGCTATTAATAATCTATTATTATGTGTTATTCGATTTGTTTTGTTTGCTGCATATATTTATACCTATATCCGCGTTTAGTGTTTAGGATACCAAATTTTTGCGATTTTACAACTAATCTTTGAAGTTTTAGGCGAAACTGGTCAAATACTTCGGTCGAATATTGTATTTGAAGCGTCAGTTAGTTAGCCGAGACGATTGGCGATGTGCGGTCTCCGAACTGGACGTAAAAGCCAAGCAAGAATTGCCTCAATTGGGTTCACTTGAAACTTGGATTCGTGTGATTAATATTGACTTCAATGCGCAAAAGGTTTGTGCTGAATTGTGCCTGGCAAGACGCTCGTGGGTTGGAATTCTCATTATAATTTTAGACTAAATCCACTGTCGTTGAAATGTTAGAAATTTTATAGCTAGATAGCAGTGTAAATTGACAAGAACCCGCTTCTATGAAAACATTATAATGTTTTTTATGTACTATTGACACTTGGTAAGAATAGTATTATCTATATGAGGTCTTTAAGGCACTTCTTGACGAATTGTCAATTGCGTTCGAGCTTAGCGATGTGATACGCTTGGATGATGCGGCGCTAAATGCATTATGCACAAGATGCAACATAAACAACGATGACCGACGTAAATTTATATGCGCAACTCAAAAATTGGCTGATTATACCAATCGCTGGATAGGTAAGCGGTTCTGCTGGCGCTGAGCTGTTGTAACGTAAACATTTTCTTCAATGGTTTTGTGATCTGGTTGTTAATGTTATTGGGACATGTCTGTAAATTCTTTGTGAAAAGTTGTGGCAAACTTTGGATCATTTTTAGTATTCGTAGGTAAAAATGCTTCATAACTTGTACTGGAGGCAGGGTTTCAACAGTAACTTTGAGTTTCTTTGCAGCAACCACAACAGGATCAGGAACCGGAATTTGAAATAATTTTCATCACCAAATTGCTGTTGAACAAAAAATTATATACTCAAGCGAATTTAAAGCTACTTATTTATTTCGTTATCAAGTTTTACGAAAACTCACCAGAAATAGTTATTGACAAAATTGAAATAATTGCAAAAACAATCGTTTCGAAATAACAAATTTTCAAAGACAAAGTTTCCAATATTTAAATGATTACGAATAATATGAAACGAAACCTTATAAATTCTTGTTTCTGCATCTTTGAATGCAGGAACAGGAATTGAGTGGAAACTTGACTGCAGGTAACTTTTTGTGGCAATTTATGTTGGATAATTAGAGTTGTTTATTTTTGCTGTCCATCAAGGTGCAACCGGAATTTCTATTTCGATTAGAATTACAATGCAAAACGAGTTCTGAGTCTGATTCAGCAATCAATCGGAATCGGAATTTGGATATGTTAATTTTAGGCATACTTGTATGTAGTAATATGTTCATAAAAATGCTACATCATTTATCTATTAAATTGTTTTCGATGAGTTAACTTATCAATAACTGCTTGTGTTTTAGCTTTACAGACCAAAAATGATTGCCAATTTGTTCTTGAGACGTCTTTGGAAATTGCTGCATGCCAGCAGACACCATAGTCCTTAAATCAATATTATACTTGTTAATACAAATTATCCGTATAGTCACAAAATTTGTAGTGCCGGTTCCGATTCCACTATAAATTTACTAGTCCGATTCCGGTATAAAATTCAGTTCCGCTTTGTATTCTGCTATTTATAATCAATTGAGTAATTCTGTTTTAGTATTTTTTAGTCATTTTATAGATGTTTTGGTTACAGATAGCGGGAGCCCACCTTCTGTTGAAGACGATTCGCTACTTTGTTGGGGTTCTGCTGCTGATAGAACGACGGCGTCAAATTCGACGCCTGACGCAAATGCTGCATTAACAACTAGCTCACGCCGAGAAACTGAGCTTTATCGTGGTTTCGCGCACTCTTCAACCAGTGCGAACAGTTATTCTGCTGTCCAACCACCGCAGTTTGTGGTATCAGAAGCAGTGAGTGATACCGCTGTACGAGCCTCAACTGGGATTGAGTCTCATTTAGGTCCGGGTGGCCGGGTACCAGCTAGCGCTGGTGGTTCAAATACTTATCAAACAGCATCGTTATCATATGCGTGGCCGTTTTATGGCTCCAGCAGCGCGTCAGGCACTCTTGGAACTACAGTTACAACTAGCGTTGCAACTCAAGGAACTGTAGCAACAGGAGCATCCGCTGTATCATCTGGTACCGGCGGAACACGGTCGTGGAGCGAATCCGGGGTCGATTCGGGAGCCTCAGACTCTGGCGTTGGCTCAAACGCGAGTCGAAATAGTTTGCCGACGACGACACCGCCTCCTAGTCCAGGGATCGTAATAGCTCCTGTTGTGAGCCATGGACCAGGAGGTGGGAGTCCGTCAGCGACTGCGGCGATCACTGTGTTTAGCCCTGGTCGAGGCGTGATAGGTGGTCTGGAAAGTAAAAATTTTGTGTGTGTTTGGTTGGCGTGGGAGTTTAGTTTATTTGCTTGGAAGTAACGGGATGTGTAGGGTTGGTAAAATGTTTAGTGTCGTTAAATTATGACTTAAATTTGTATAAGTCAGCAGCATGTGGCAAATTGAGAATACCTATCTGTTGAGTTTGCGACTGAACTACGTTTATATATTGAGGAAGTACTTAGGCTGTTATTGTTGTCCATGTTTAAATGTTTTCCGCAGCTGGTTTAGTTTCATTCTTTTTCAACTGCAGGCTTTCAGAAACTTAATGACATCTAGCGTCCTAGCGGTCTGTTTCAAAGCGCGTCCAGCGTTATGTCTTCAACCACATAAATAAACAAGGTATCGCTCGGACTGCCAAAAAATTATTATTTTTGCATAAATTATGTCAATCTTTTTAGTTTTCGCATCTGCAATTTTCTGAGGATGTTTTGTATTTATACATACAATTGTATATTTGTTAGAATCACAACACTATAGAGACGGGTCGGCGAACAGGATCGCATTTTCAAAACCGAAGCACAGTAGCATTGATCAGTCGGAGGTATGTATGAAACATTTCACTAAACTTAGCTTAAGCAATTCATGTTCTGGTTGGTGCTATAGATGAATCCATTGGTGCAAAGGGCACCGAACCGCCGCTGAAAAATCATTTCGAATATAACATGGCTTCGTAATAAAGTGACTCGGAATTGCTTTCTGTTGCCTTAATTTTGATGTGGTTGCACGTTGCACCCTCACCGGAACAACCTTTGTCGTACAATGTTTTGAGCTAATTTAGTCATATACCTTGTAACTATTTATTGGCCAAAAATTTTTGGCTAAAAATTGGTGCTAGTTGGCTTAAGGTTCACGTTTAAAAAACGCTTGCATGCCTGCATAGTTTCATGTTTATGACGCATTTTATATTTCACTTTAGCTACTACCACCATGGAAACACCGTACCTACTTCCCCGTTTATGCTGCATTTCAGAACTCACTATCATCCCTACCGTCTATGTATGCGGCATGTAGTAGCGTCGGAGGATCTATGTCGTATGATCCGTCTGGAGGTACCGGAGTAAATTATCCCTCCCATTACCCGTGTCATTATCAGCATTTGGGAACAAGTACACCGTTGCCGAATAAATCACAAACGCTGCCACATACCATTGCGGCATCGGCGTCTATTGGGCGAAATCCCCCAGGCGTGTCCGAAACATATACGGTGCCCACGGCAACTGGCTCTTTTATTGGTGTAGATCGTAGACAAGCTAGCGGGACGCCTCCAGCTACGGTTCCATCGTACTTGACAACTGCGTCAGGTACTGGAAACCGAGTGTTGGCAGGCACAGGAACGCCCGGAGCGACTGGCATGGGCGGGTGTGGTTCAACAGAACGAACAGTCGGATCGGGTTGGTCTAGTCAAACTGGATCAGGCACGGGTGAGTTTGAAACTCGACCAGTGTGTAGGGTATACACTAAAAGTTGCTGACGTAAAGTTTTTCTATATTTGAATGCCATTTCTGGTTTCTTTAAGATCGCCGACGCCGATTGCTATTTTCAAAATTTGCCAGTGACGGACCGATACCGATTCCAGTTTTGATACACGGTGTTTAATGAATTGATAGGATTACTGCATTACATCGTTATAAACGCGAATCGGATATAATTTTATGAGAACGGATCATTTAAATCATTTTTTCCGAAGTGAAACGCAAGAGACCTCACAGCTTCATGATTAGATGCAGTGACAACGCCAGCATGCGAAATTGACATTCCAATGCACTGCTAAGTGCAAAAATTATTCGTTAACTGGTGTTAATAAAAGCTGTATTCAGCAAAAAATGCTGACCCGTGGGCTGTTCTTTTCAGACAACTATACAATTTATTACCAGTTTGTGACAGGTATTGCAACTTTCAAACCAGAAAAACAATTCTAACGTAACGCACCGCTTTTGGGTTAATGTAATAGAATATCCTTCGAATTTTACCTAGAATTTTTTTACTCTTTTATTTTTAATTCCATAGATACTGATCGAGCTTTTTGTTGAATGTTAGATGCCATACGTAGTGCAACTGGATTTTGGTTCCAGTGGCGGAAATCTGGTATTTTTAGCTACCTATTCGGGTAATGTATTTTTCGTCAGAATTTTCCGGCATTCTTGGTGTTGAAAATTTTGAGCTTCAAAATTTAAAGTTGCACTTTTTTAAATTATTTTTCTGTGGAACAAATAAGTAAAAACATGAGACGCTGGGAAAATCTAAAAATTGAGGACAATTCGTTCAAAATCGCGATTTGACGCATAAATTTAAACAGTAAAATGTATATTTCAACGTACGCGTCTTTTTGATGACAAATGTTGAAATGAAAGAATGTTGTATAGTGAGGGTGTAATATTTTCGGTGAAATTGTGTTAAAATTAGTTTTTCGGTTGCAGGTATTTTAATTTTTACCTTCCGGTTTCGTTTCTAGTGTTTTGTAATTCCAGTTGACCGCATTAGGTATAAATGTGTGTGAGTTCAGCATTTATATCAATCTCATAATTATAGGTAACTCAGTGAATTTGATGCGTCGTGGTAGGATTGGCAGCAAAGGAAGCACTGCTGGAAGCAGCGGTGGCTCAGGTGGTGGACAGCAAACAGGAAACGTTGGTGGGAGGCCGTCCACACCACCTCCAATTCTGAAATGGGGCACTGGCGGCGTACAAAATATGATAATCAGACCGGGAACAGCCGTTTGTTGCTCGACTCCCGGAGGACATCCGATTCCAACGATCTTACCCCCTGCGAATGATATAAAGTTGGGTGGGAATGCTCCGTGTGGAGCGGCGAGATCTACTCCGACAGTATTTGATTACCCTGAAACCAGTAGTGGGGTTGGCAGTTCTGGTTACTATAGCACTCTGCAACCGCCACAGTATACACGCCAAAGTAGAGGTGATATACAGTCCACGACGGCTAAGGGTGGTGTGCTAGCTAACGACAACACCAATGGCGTTGGCATGGTTATTACCGCTACTTCTTCTAATGGGTATTTCCCACGGTCACGGTCACATGAGTCTCAACTGCCAAATCGGATTCACGGCCCTCCGACCGGAGGGACAGGAGTGACCAGTGGCCAAAACTTTGCTGAAACTGTGAACCAGGGAGGACTGGACGGTGTCAGCGGGTTTAAAGAGGCTGAAGGGGTTAGCGGATTATCGGAGACAACCGAGTTGCAATCTAGACCAAGGCCGATTACGCCCAGTGGAAAGGATATTGGCAGGTTGAGTGCTGAAGATACTCAAGGGGCTAGAGTTATGGACACGCCAGGCCGCGATTTAGACGAAGCACCGATATTTGCGGGTGTCGCTACAAGCGGGGGTTACGTTCGCCGGTATAGCTCGAGTGCTAGCCATGAAGCTAGTGGTCAGCCTGCGCCTGGGGGAAGGTTGTACCCGACCTCCGACACTGGATCTGGATCAGGTCAAATCTTTACGAGCGTCGACTCACAGTTGTCAGGGTATCGTGCTTTGCCGGCGTTATCACCTCCAGCTGGTACTGTAGATGGATCAGTGATGCCTGGTGGGCATACACGATCAAGCAAGTTTAGATTGGGCGAATCGAGGGTTTAGATGGGGCTTTCGATTGCAGTTGGGTTGGTTGGGTTTAAACAATCTGAGTAACATTGTTTTGAATGCTTTTTATTTTTTCGTGTGGGGCTGTTAATTAGGGTTTATGGATCTGTAGCCACGGGCATACTACTGTGATCATTTTTGATAATTATTGTAGAACTGAAACTTATGTGTGATATGCAGGTTTTGATGGCTCATACTACAACTTGCAGATAACCATAGAGCATTAGCTGTACCTAAAAAGTGAAAACAGGGACTGTGTGTTGAAATTTGTGAGCTGCGTAATTTTACCGTATCTTCTCAAAAGCGACACAAAATTCTTACCGCCACACTGTGAGAAATATTGAAGGATACAAGCAAGTTATGGTGGCAGTTGCATAGCAGGTCAGCAGCGTTTATACTAGTGTTAATTCGATCCTGTAAAATGCCGATACTGATATTTGGATACCGGCTGATAACCATACTTATGTTATGCAACATACAACAGAACCCAAAAATTGGAATTGGAACTCGTGCTCTGAAATATTCGTGAGAGCAAATTTGAGTTTTCTGAACCGTTTAAGGCCAATTTATAATTTCTGTTAAGCCTTTGTTTCCGACAAACAAAATATGTCTCGCAAACACAAATTAAGCAGTGAACAAGTGAACCGGTGTCGCAAGCAATTTTTCATTCTCGCCAGTCTCGTATAGAGATTTGTTCTCATTTACCTCGGTTCACAGAAGCTCCATAAGCAGTTGTCTTCGCAAGAGAAAGGAAGGTATTAATCTTGCTGGTACGCTATTTAGCGTTAGGGTGTTTGAGCTGTGCGCAACTCAATATTCGCAACAGTCCCATGATGATTGTTTCTTAAATGTTACGCAATTCTTTAACTCAATTCATCTGAAAATATGTTACCATTAAAATTATCGATATCTGTATGCTTTCAAAGATACCGATGCCGGTATGTCGGTTCCACATTAATTTATTAGTCATAAAATCCGGGGAAGGTACCCGAAACAAACTTTTCTATATGTCCACCTAGGTACGACAGAAGTAGAAGTGACTTAAAACCACACGTTGTATGTTTTGAGTTTACCCCATGCTATTGTGTTTTGTTTATAGGTTCTATTGTACCTTCGTCGCCTAGTTATTCCTCAGCTCTTCGCTTTGACATTCCACACCAGTAAGTTGTGCGATGCTTAGCTTTAAACAATTTAATGAGTTTAAAACTTTTTTGTGGCAGGATTTAACCGTAGATGATTTTTCTACCGAGCAATATGTAATTGAAAATATAATTTAAAATTTCTTAAGATAAATTGTTCTGTTTGCCAGTCCAAGTTGAATCTTTCTGTAAAATCGAAAGTCGTTATAATACAGCGGTATATCCAGCGCACGGGTGCTGTATCACTGCGCCACAGAGATCTTACATTAAACAGTAAGCTACAATGTAATTTTGGTATATAATTCAACAGAGCCCCGCATTCGTTACTAAAATTATTTTAATATACCTACTGAAGCTTCATTAAATGGAGGAGGGTTCAACCTTACGCTGAGCTCACCCGCTCCGATCCCTACATCTACTGATCCGAGGTTTTAAAATATAGTTTGCACCAATTTCAACTTCAAGCATGATTATTTAAGTCGAGTAAGGGTACGTAACACCGCAAATTTTTGCATCTATTTGTATTAGATACGTGCTTAAGGCGTTAAACGAAAATATTACGGCCCTAAAAATTTATTTCTTTCCCATATTTCGGTTTCTTTAGGTATTGCCAGCCTTGGTAAACCACATGTTGCCAATGAAAAATGTTAATGTTTTTATTTTGAGAACCGCTTTTCATGTGCTATATTTGGTTTTTTGTTTTCCAGATGGGAAAAACGACGGTTTCGACCTTCGAACGTTCATAATTGCATGATGTGCAATCAGCCAATTGGTATGGTCCTGCAGTACTACAAATGTCGGGCATGCAAGTATGTTTTGTCTTGGTTACAGTATGGTAATCCGGAATTTTTCACTAAATGTTTTCGGTATTAAATCCGTTTTTGGTGGATTTGTTATTTTGAAATAAATGTTTTGAATCTCGGGGGCACCTTGAAGTGACCGTAATCACAACCTTGTCATCTTACTCACTGACACTGGCTTTTCGATAGTGGTGGGCCTTCTGCCACACAGCCATTTGCCCCACTCGAAAAATCCTCCATATTCAGCTCCACTCGAAAAATCCTATCCTGGTGTGAAATTATACTTATAACTCAGATAGACAAAAAATGGGCCAATCCACCTCTAAGTTCGAAATAGCAAATTTAAGCAAAAAATTTGCGAAAAAATAGAAGCTTGCGAAAACTTACAAATATTTACCACTGCTTTTTATCTCCAAGGGTTTTTGAGAAAGCCCATCGAACTCATCAAATCGCACCAGATCCAACCCGGTAGTATCTCAGATAAAGCTCTCGTCACTCGAAATTGGGCTAGGTTGTTCGCATATATCTACCTGCTCAGAAGTTATTTTGTTACGTATATACAGCAACTTTGCAAAATTTAGCTTTAATTAAATTACAGGAAAAAGCTTCATTTGACGTGTATCAAAGATGCTGGCAACACTTGCGGAATGACTAAAGATATTCAGTATAAAATTATCGAATCATTTTCACGCGGTCATTATCGGACTCCACCAGGAGGTGTCCCGTCGTCCGCGACCGCCACACCACCCCCTCCTGGTAGTTATTGTATCCCTGTAGGAACAGGAGTGCAGCAGACGTATCAGCAACATATTCATCAAGGACTAGTATCAAATAATGAGGAGGCAGCAGCGGGTGGAATGAGAAAACCAGGAAACTTGTCAGGGACCGAAAAGTATTCGATGACGCTAGGCGGACAATCGGATAAAATACTAGAAGGCAGCAACAGTAGTAACGACAATGTTGGTGGCGTACTAAGCCCTCATGGATACGGAGTAGGTTCTCATCGGCAAACAGGAGTAACTGGAATGATGGGATATACATCAGGAGTACATTCGACGGCGTCTGGGTCTACGCTTCCAGTGGATTATTCCTCATCAAGTTCGTGTAACTCTTCTGCCCCGAATACTCCTGCTCCTCCTGTTTCTACTAGCATTGTTGGGTCGCTTAAAACAACTGGTCAGCCACTGCCAGGACGGACGATTCCTGGTAATATTAGAGCAGGAATGCGGTATCCGTCACACGAGGCTGTTGCAGGAGTGCCAAGAGCGGTCACAAAGCGTACAACGCCTCCTGTTGGCACTGCAGTCAGGGGAGATGTCCATACTGCTCCCGCGGTCGATATTAAGTTTCAGTTTCCAGGTAAATAAATCGATGTTGACACTGTGAAGGTAGGGAAAAAAGTAATAATCTGATTTTGGTGTTGGTTTTAAACTGGGATTAGTTGTGGTATCACAAAGTTATAAACGGATTGTGAACTGGAGTTTAATTTAAGCGAAAATGGTATCCAAATCTGTACGCTAATATTAAATTGGAAGGTGGAACTAGGATATTCCTGGTTATGCGAACAGGTTCGTTTTCGATTAGGTTTGTTTAACGCGAGTTATTAAATTTGGAAATTTTAGGGATTAATTTGATTTTTGTTGGAAAATACGTAAATTGAAGTGGAAGGTGGAAAAATTCGAAAATTATGCCGTGAGTCGCTGAGTTCCGCCAGTGTCTTTCAGATTTCAGTGGTGTCGTTTCGTTCAACAGTTGCGTTTGATTTCTTAAACAGAATTATAATTATGTTAGTCCCTGGATTTGTTGTTCTGACTTAAATATACAACATTTGTTTTTATTTTCATTTATATGGTTCCAGATGTTAAAGCCACCGTATCGTCTGAAGATCCCACTCAATCTGAAAATCAGCCGAGTAATGAAATTGAAGGTGAATCCAAGTTATCTGAAAAACTTCAAAGTCAACAAAAACTTCTTTTGGAAACTGCTCCTAGCGACGGAGCTCAACCACAATTAACGTAAGTTTTTGAGAGTTAAAGTGCTTTTCCTGAGAAAATCTAAGTTTTGATTGGGATCTCACAGAAATCTATATTAGGTTTCTACTCTGCCAAAAATGTTCTCAGATGGATAGATGAGTTCGAACAGGTATTTCATGATAAATTAAGTGTGATGTGTTTATAACAGTTTTGAGCTCGATATCTGTGAAAGTTTAATTTTTTTGCGCGTTTGTTATAAACTGCTAAATTTTGACTAAGTGCTTGAAGGTAAGTTCTTGATTTTCTTTGTGCGTGAAATTTTTTAATTGCTTGTGATATGGTTTAAAAAGCACTTAGTTGTTTAACTATTCATTTGTTTTGGGTCTGCGACGGAAAATGGTGATATTTCAGATAGTTACTGGCTTTCTGAAACCATATTTAAGAATAACTCGTCACGTAAGCATTTGCTAAGGAATGATGTAAGAGTATCGTTTTTAAAATCATACTTCAGTCAAGTACATCAATACTTAAAAATCATATGTCAGAATTGAAAACTAACGATTCTAGCATAGTAACTTTGTATTAACTGATATTGAAGACCCTGTGATAATACATAATATAAAGCATTGGCATGTGTTTTATGTTCAAAATGTTGAGTATTTACTTAAGTTGAGTACTTAAACATAACGTAGTATTCTTTAGAAAGATTTCAGAAGCCCAGCCAAATGTAAAAGACAAAGTATTTTATTTTAGCGAAACAATTATGTCTTCTGACAGCGATAAAACGCTGAGTCGAGGGTCGCATCGACAAATGTATACGGTATGTTTTTGAATTTTTGATTGTTCTTGTTTTTACTACAAAAATTTATGAACGATAATTTTGCTACTACGTAGCATTGTTTCATGAATGAAACAGATTTGATCTGAACAAAAATGAATTAGGATTATTAACGTGGCACTGTCGCTCATGACTTTTACTGCTCTAGAGTACTGGCGGTCCCAGAATTTTTTGGAGGAATGTGGACCATTTAATATGTTGTTCAAGTGAGTATTACATAATTTTTCCTGTTAGACCGCCACCCTGGGACTTCTCCAAGTTTGTAGGTAGGTTATTTTTTAATTTTTTAGTTATGTTGATTTTAATTTGTCTTGCGGGATGGACTGTCATTAAAAATAAGCCCTGTCATTTTCACATAAGCCTGCCCACTTTCAATGATTTAAAGATTAGTCAAACAAATATTTCGTTTTGTAGAGTATCCAAATTTCAACATGAATCATTTGGCATTTGCCCGGTAGGCCAGATTGCCAGTCCACCGCTATTGTTTTGAATTTTTATTAAAATATATCTATGCTCGTAACGTAACGTTGGTTGTAAACAGTATCTGTGCATGAACGTGTACGGTTTTCTATATATTTTACAAATATGTAAACTGACAATAATTGTGCGTTATATTTTTAGGATTCTGAGAAAACACTTAGTGTTGAGTCACAAGACGAACCCGGAGGGGCAACAGCAGGAAGCAGTACTGGTGCTGGTGTTGGAGGATCAAATAGTAGCGGAGGAGGTACGAGTGGTGGTGAAGCCTTGGACAAGAGCTGTTTACGACGCGATCAGTGGTAAGCTAGTCAAGAGCTGTAATCTCAAATGTGTGTAGTATCTACCGTTGTTAGTGAGAGATACAGTTACTACTATATAAAATCATATTTCAGTTGTTAAAAAATGACGTAGAGTTTGATAATTTAATTCGCTAATTTGATAGTTGTTCCAACTGGTGTAAATTAGGTTCAGTCATTACAGCCTTTGTAGAAAACAGCACGAACGAAACTTTCAGGCACCTAAAATTCGTTACGTCACTAGTTATTTTCGCTTGACGTTACAAAGCAACTTTATGAACACCAGTTGGTTTGTAGTGGCTTGAAACTGTGAAGACCTGTTGCCAACTATCGATACGTGCTTGATACAGGCAACATTGATGTTGATTGATATCCGTTTTAGGGCAACTATCCGTGGAAATCCGTTGTCGTGGAAAGAAGAATTAATTCCGTTGAGCGACGTGACTGAGCTAGACAAACCTGATGCGTTTATCGGCACAGGACGGTTTGGTGAGGTTTGGCGTGGCTTTTGGCATCAATGGGTTGCGATCAAGTTTCTCAAAATGGATCATGTTGAAGATGAAAAACAAATGGAGGCGTTTAAGAAAGAAGTGAGTGATTGAGGGGAGGTTATTTACATAGCTTGAGGCGGAGAAGTTGGAGAGGCGAGTTGCAATGAGTGTAAGAGAGGGACAAGACAATGGTGTGGGATCAAATGTGTATTTCCCCTATCACCAGTTGGAGATATGTTTTCAAGCTTTTGAAACAATAAAAGAGAGGGACAAGACAATGGTGTTGGATCAAAAGTGTGTTGCACCTACCACCGGTTGGAGATATGTTTTCAAGCTTTCGAACCAATAAGTTATGAGGTTCGAAATTTAGCACATTTTTCGCATTTGATTGTCTTACTTCTGTGCAAATGTCGAGATGTGCAATTGAAGGAGTACATCAGTTTTACAACCTATCGCTAACTGGTGATCGATGCTATATGCATTTGACGATATTGACCATGATAATGCGTTAGAGGAAAGGTTTTAAACTTTAGATAGCTAGGGATTACGGGGTGAAAAATTTGCACTATAAATTTAATGGAGCAAGTATCTGGTTTCACATGCTGTACAAATTGAAGAATAGTTGTTCTGACTGCTGCTAGCAGTAGATTTTTGTCCTGCATAGTATTGTGTGATAAAGTTGTCAGACGCTGCACGATGCGCCATATTCTGACTGCTGCCCCAAAGATGATTATACGAGTGAGTTTGTAAACTAAGGGTTATTTTTATCCAAATTATTACAGGTGTACTTGGAATGATTGTCATTTTTAGCGTGTTTTAGGTATGGACGTTTCGTAATTCGCGACACGACAATTTAATTCTGTTCCTCGGCTGTATCATCGATCCACCTGTAATGGGCATTGTGATGAATTTGTGCCGTGGACACACCCTCTATTTTCATCTACACACCTTACACAACAAATTTGATCTTGCGAAAATTATTAATATTGCTTCGCAGATTTGTACGGTGAGTGACATTTGGTTAGGATTTATATTTCTGAACAAATTTTAGGCGTTTGGGTCGAACTTAAGGTTTAGATAAAATGGTTTTTATTCGTATAAGGGACGATTATTAAGATTGACCTTTGTGTAAGCTATGAGTTGTGCCAGCAGCGGGAGTATTAGTTTAAAGTTGGGGCTTGTTGAATCTCTAATGGTTTGGGTTTTCGTTGATGTAGAGATTGGGCAGGTCTTGAAGCTCAAGTTGTAGTAAAACTAGGTTACCATTTTGCATTGACTGCTAATTCAGAACTAACAGATATATAAGGTTCCCTAGTAAAGACGCGAAGTTTAATTAAATAGTTTCGTATTGTTTCAGGGCATGTCGTATTTGCACAAAAAAGAAATTGTTCACAAAGATTTGCGAACGAAAAATATTTTTATTGAAAATTATCCAACAAATCGTATTGTAATAACTGATTTTGGGTTGTTCAGCATGCAACGTTTGTGCGGAAATATCACGAAACAGGAGTAATTATGAAAGAGTTTTTATATATTCTCTTTATGTTGAGGTTATTTGATGCCGTTTTTGTGGAGCATGTTTAAGCTGGTCTTGCAATATTCTATGCTCATTTGCTCGATTTGGAGAAGAATTTTAAGTTGAAATAAATTTTCCAGTAAAATTGAAGTATATTTGTTAGGATTGTGCTAGATTCTCTGTTGTACCGTTTCCAAATTTCTGATGCTTTGAGATTCATCGCCATGGTAGACGCCGCCTTAAGGCATTCAGAATTTTACCGTAATTCTTAATGTGATTTTGACAAGCTTTATAGCGTTGATTGTGATGTCTTCTCAAAAGTGTCGTAATATGGAACGAATTTTTTATGTGAAAGGTTGTTCTTTTTTCGTTGTAGATTTCGAGTGAAATATTTGTCAGTGCCCGATCGATGGTTATGCTACTTAGCACCGGAAATTATGCGTTCCCTGCAGTCGTCTTTTGATGAATCTTTAAACGAAATTGAGGATTTGCCGTTTTCGTTTGCGACTGATGTTTATGCGTTTGGGTACGTTTAGTGTACAGCATCCGCAACCCTCTGCGTACGAGGGTTAGATCTCGTTCTCCCTTTACGATGAGGCTAAAGTTTCTCACCGATGGATTGCTTAAATAATGAGGTTGAAAATGGCCAAGAACAGCACAGCTGCCCTATCAGAGTATTAGAGTAATTTTTTAATTTTGTTCCTTATGTGCACCATAAATATTTACAGGACGGTTTGGTACGAACTGCTCACCGGAGAATTTCCGTTCAAAAAGTACTCGCCCGAATCGATTGTATGGCAAGTGGGCAATGGCGTCAAGCCCCCGATTAACAATTTACAAGCGCCTAAAGACCTTAAAGTAAGCTCGTTAGCGGAGACTGAGGTGTTTAATTTCATACTGTAAACACTTATTTTGGCTTAAGTCTGTGCTTGCAAAATTCACAATATTCACAATACTAAGGCATAGACATAGATTCAGAAGACTTACACTAACACATTGGATGTGTACAACTGTATTGCATAAAATGTTTTGCAGGATATTTTTGTGGCAACATGGGCTTACGATGCGAACGATCGAATTAATTTCAACGGTCTTTTACGGATGCTCGAGAAGATGCTCGAGAAGTTGCCTAAGCGACGTTTGGGACGCAGTCCATCGCATCCTGTGGGTACGATGTCCCGATCTGCTGAAAGTGTTTTCTGATGGAAGGAAAAACGGATAGGGCGATACTTAGTAAGAGATAGAAGAGATGTTAAGAATGATCATTCTTGTAACCATTTCATGCCAAAATTTATTTGATAGTGCGGTATCTACGAATTTGAAACATAACATTAGTTTGCCATCTTTGTTAATGTACGTTTGCGTTAATCTTTAATAGAATTTCTTATTGAAAGCAAAAATACAAATTTGGTATCGTCGGGTAACTTTATTTGACATCCCACGTCTGTAGGAACTGCTTTGACACGGTTAAATGGTTATATCAGCTACTAGCAGGTAGTCATTCGGTTTTTAAATTAATAACGGTACAGCAACAAAAAATTGAATATTTAGTAGATGTTGAAGAACCCGCCATATACTGCGGCTTATTGTTGGTAATCGTGTTTGATTTGCTTAATGAGAAATTGCAAAAACTAACTACCAATTGGTGAAGCTACATCCGTTTGAGAATACCTAACGTATATTTTAACTGCATATTTTTCGACTGGATATCAATATGTGTGTGATGATGAACAATTATTTAAGTACAATTAGATCTTTGTATTGTGGGAAAATTATTAGCTATGTATTTTTAGATATTTAAGTTTTTGAAGTTCTAAGCTAGCTGTTACTATTGAGATGTGATTGATGTTAAAGTAGTTCTTACAAAGGCAGTCGGAAATTTGATGACAGGAAATGTTGATTGGTGGTTTTGTTACAGTTGGGCAAAAAATTTTGGTCTCATTTTATCGGAGTACCCCGGTTAGATTTTACAAACATATGATTTATAGTGAACTTGAACATTTCTGTTTTCTGCTTTCTGAAAATTGAAACATGGAATTTACATATATGTAGCAAATTAAAGTGAAAATATAAACGCAAGGTTTTTATCTGATGGGGTTTTATTTAGTCATCTCAGCTGTTTGTCAGACGGCAAATTTTTTAAATCACGTGTGATCAATGAGCTTAAATTTTGATACGAAAACAAAAATATTGTGAGATGTAACGTGAAATTTAATAAAATTAGGTTGGTTTGGAGGGTGTTCGAACTGTTTTCACAGCTTGACTTTATTAATAATTGTAATTATGTGCATAAAATAGATTAACTGAACGAAGTTGTTCAATATAGTGTAAGCATTGTTAATATACATATCTCACTTATTTATAAGTTTTGTGCTTTGTTGTCACTGTTTATGTCATTTTGGGTTTGATATTTTATGATTAACGGAAACTTGTAAACTGTTTCGCAACGTTTGAACGCCATTGCAGGAATGTTTTGTGCCATGTTCATGTTAATTCAAAGCCAGCTTCGATTCATATTATTCCGATCTGATTGCAAATATAATCAGATGCGAAATACAATTTTTTTTATTTTTGCAGGTTTTTATTATCTAATGCTCTTTAATTAACGATTCTGTTATTTTTAACCATCGATAACATGTCTACGCGGACTTTGTACAGCATAAGCAGCACATGACGCTCAGAAGCAAACATATTGCTACGGCACATATAAATTATACATCATACATCATACGGCTCACCGTGTAAAAAGTAGTATATTGGGTCTAAAAAAGTTCTAATTCCGATTCGGATTAATTTCGGTTCCGTTTGGCACACTACAGTTTTTCACTAAGCGAAATTTAAGTGGACTAGCGCTGTATTAAATGAGAATTAACATACTATTTCACACCGCACTCCTGTTATTGTTCAGTCGCGATTGTAATTGGACATAACACACCAGTAATGTTGCGATAACGCTGTATGACTCCGAATACGTTTACTTTGACCGCAACATTACTTAGTTATTTTGCAATAGATCCTCAATCTCTTAGAAAAGGTATATATTTATACATATGTATATAAGTGATTATATGCTAATTTATATATCTGAATTGTAATGGACAATATATATAATAAGTGTTTAATTATAAAGCATGAAGAAAATGTATGTATAAGTACCACGGCTACGTGTTTTTGGTTCTTTTGCTTGAATAAGGGGTCTTTTCGGTTATTTATTCCCAGCCCGCGTTTGCCCAAAAGTAGTAAGATTTTAAAAATTTTGGCATGTTTGAGCTTCTCATGATTTGTCCTGATCGATTTTTAAAGTTCCTGAGGTCCTCTTGGGACCGAAATAATGTTTTTGTCCAATAGTTTAATGCAGCTTGCGGAGCTGAGTCCAAAGCTGTTAAATTTTGTGCAATCAGACGATTGGTTAAAGAATTATGGTCAAATAACTGATTTGGCGCCGACTCAAATCATTGGTAACGCGCCAAATCAGTTATTTGACTATGGCTGGGTTTCTGAAACCCTACTTAAGTATCACGTGGTACTAAGCACGTCCTAAGTAATTACTTAGCCATGTTTTGTTTTTAAAAGCGTACTTAAGTTAAGTAAATACTTAAGCCGCTGACAAACTGATAGATTACAAATTAACAGTTCAGATATACAAACTTCGGTCCAACTGAAATTGCAGATTCGTGGTGCCTCCTTAATATAAATCAAAACTATTGCTTTTTTGTTATGACAATGGCTCACATTAGGCGTAATACGTAGTAGATAGTTGCGGTTACCCAGTTTTGGTTAAACTAAATTTTCATGCTGGGATTGGAACTCGGGATACGCAAAGATATTTTTGGAAAACATGTTTTTAGACCTTACCGAGTTTCTATTGAGCTAATGTCATTTGAGTAGAAGTTCGAAATTCATTACATTTTTAATTGCTTTACACTTGTCTTGAATTAAAAGTCAATACCTCATCGAATTCGCTTCGTTGAGGGTTTATTTCTAACTGGTGATAGGCGTTACACCCAGGTCAAAATACCACACAAGGCTCTAGAATGCTTTCTTTTGTAGGTTTGTGTTCAATTTAATGTTTTTCTAAATATCTGTCTAGTTTACCTAAGATATGCTGTATGTTCGTATAGTCGTTATACGTTTTTGTGTGCATTAACAGATCCTCATCACTGATTGGATTCGCTATGCGCTGTGTTGTGATGTACATATCTCCTTCGTTTTGTCAAATTGTAATAATGCGCGTCAATAACCTGAATTCTTAAATTTTTCTTTTATTATTTATGTGTTTGCTGTTTATTGTCAAAAAGGTGTTGAACGATTTGTGTTTATTGTTTATTATTTTTAATTATGTCAGAAATTTCAGTCACATTAGAATTTGGAAAAAGTTGGGTATGCAGCAGGGTGTAAACGAATAGCAAAAATAACAGAAACGAATAGTGAAGAAAATAACGGAAATGGAAAACGGATATTGAAGTATAAAAGTTTCAAAGATGTTTTATTTTTCTGCCAACAGAACTTAAGCTTGCAAATATTCGCCTGGATTTTAAAATTTTCAAGAAGGAAATAGCGGATGCACTGAAATTTTTAAGATTTTGGCTCAGTTTTGTAATTTTTATCTTATTTCAAACAATTGCACCATATCTGTAATAAAAATTGCGAGATGAGTAAATTCGTTGTTTATTAATTCATATTTGAGCGTAAAACTAACCGAATTTCCGCTATTTCTCTAACGGTACTGAAAACGCTGTTACACTCTGTAGCCAACGTATAGCACAGGGGCTTCCAGTTTTAAAGAATGGAAAGGTCCGCTTTTGCATAGATTATAGAAAATTTAACAAAATTAAAATTACTAAACGTGATACATACCCTATGTCACGTATCGATGATACTTTAGATTCATTAGGAAAGCAAGCTGTTTCTCAACACTTGATATTAGTTCAGGATATTGGCACGTTCCAATACGCGAGCGCCATAAAGAAAAAACAGCATTTGTTACACACGAATGACTATATCAGTTCAACGTTATGCCATCTGGCCTAACTAAGGCCCCCGCTACATTTCATGGCTTGACCTACCTTCGAAAAATACCTGGTTTCCGTCGATGAGATCATCATGTTTGCCGACACGTTCGATAAGCGTCAAGAATTTACGGCTCGTTTTTGAGCGCTTAAAAGCTGCTGGTTTAAAAATCAACGGCGCAAAATGTTATTTTATGCGTAACGAAGTACCATACAAAACTTTCCTGCACCAAAGTCAGTTAAAGAGCTAAAATCATTTTTAGAAGATTAGTTTCGTATTTTATCGTAATTAATACATGAAAAATTTCGCATCATTTACATATCCGTTAAACTTACTCACACGCAAAACGACTCCTTTTTCTGGACTGATGTTTGCCAGCGCGCCTTTGATTGTCTAAAACAAATTCTAATCACAGCACCTCCAGATTTTAAGAATAGTTTCGAACTTAACACAGATGCCAGTGACTACGGAACTGGTGCCATTTTAGCTCAATCCGAAAAGGACAAGAATTTGTTGTAGCCTACGTCGGTCGAATCCTTACTCCAGCGGATGTTAAATATGCTACAGTTGAAAAAGAATCTCTTTCAATGAAGTGGGCAATCCAACATTTCAGGCCGTATCTATATGGCCAGCATTTTATTGTTAAATCCGGTGATAATCCGTTACGTTGGTTAACGTCTATGAAGGGCACTAATTGTCACTGCAACGTTTGTTTGCCTTTAAGTTCACCGGATGTATCTATTCTAAAATTTTCTTATAGAAGAGGGAAATTGAAATTAGTTTATCAAGTTTGTATTTCAATTTCCCTCTAGTATATTTCATCTAAAACTGTTCCGGTTTCAGTTTGATTTTACAAAATTGAATATACCAATACTATCAGAAATTAAAATTCAATTTACAATTTACTATAAAGTTCAAAATTAACTAAGTGGAAATTCAAAATTTATCTTTTAGATTGTAAATTCAATTTCAAGAACAGTTCGAATTGACAAATGTCAATTTATTTGTACGTTAAATTCAACAAGTCAATTTTCTTTTTGCATTTTTAAAATAAATCTGTTTCGGAAATAGAAAATATTTATTTCCACCCTCTGTACGCACTTTATTGTGGATGATGCATAATATATATACCATAAGTTCTGTTTGCTTACAGAACGACTGTCAATTCCTCTACAGGCTACTCATCTTTCGAAATGTTAGACTACCGTCAACCAAATTTACCATCGGACATTATCATAAGACCCACACAACGCATCTTTGCAGACCTAAAACATTATAAGCACAATTTGGGCATGGCCATGGCAGACATACAATACAAAGCACGCGTTGCCATAGAATTATAAAATTTTCACATCAAACTTCAAGTTTCTATCAAACCTGTTTGTATGTACGTTTCCTTTCATTGGAAAATTATTTCACGCATCTGAACGAGCGTATCAGTACTGCAAAGCCCATATATAAATCAATGATGAAATCACCAAACACGCTATTTGAAAGTCTGACTGTCCTTTTAATCAATAAAACCGGGCAAAAGAATTTTACGCACCCAGAACCAAAAAGTGGGATAGAATCAAGTATTTCATTATGACAAGTATTTTGTATGTAAAATTTAACCAAAACCAAGATCTTAATTAATTTACTTCTAGAAACCCGACCTAAACACCTGTATGACCGCACCAACAATTTGTACTGGGTCTGGTACTTTTCATTATCCCGTTGAAAATGCCTTAGGAAACATTTTAACCGAAATACGTGATGACAAAATTAACAGAATTTTGTTACAGGGGATTCAACAGAACACCGGTTGAGTGAATGTCAGTACCCGAAAAAACCCCAGTTCAAATGTTTAGGATGGCTCGGAGCTGGTTTAGATCTGGTATTTAGAATAGTTGAAGTTATTGCTATACCACAAGCACACATCCCAATTTTAGCTGGCACAAATGATACTATAATCAATACAATTACTCACCCATGCAAAATAACCAAATTCTCTTCTAAACAAGATCTGCACGTAAAATACACATAAAGCTAGAATATAAAGTTATACACTTTCTCCAAAATTCGCCCAATGTATGTGTCACAGTATGTGAAATTTTGCCCCGATATGACCAAATGTCTTTAAAATTAGAAATTTCCAAAGTTCAAATAGCTATTCATTTTCTAATGCACAGCTCAGTTATACTATGCAAAAATTTAAGAACAAAACAATTTATTTGTTGGCAACTTCCGAACCGATGAACAAACCAGAATTCTATTTAACTGAAAAGAATGTCCTTGATTTACATCCAAACGAAGCTAGGCTTTTGTGTTTGTTTGATACAATCGCAGCGATTTATGGTTCATGTTCCCTAATGGGTGTCTGCAACCTGTACTGCAGCAAAGTAGCCTGCTAAACGGGAGCGGAACCGTAAACGGCATGTGTGTAAAACTGCTCCAAATGTGACGTATACTTTGAATTTAATTTCAAATAAATTTCGAACTTTCTAAAATGGGTGAGTGATGCAATGATGCATTCTAGATAAGAATAAAATATGAAATTTGAAGTTGAAATACATTTTTAAAATAAATAAGTTTTGATTGGAACGACGTAATTCTTGTGTGGAACAATATAAACAACTGGAATTGTCTATAAAATGATTTAAAAAAATTATTAATAAAAGAACCGGTCAGTCAATAAAATGTGTTTCTTTATCAACTGTGAATTGAGTCGAAACTTATGAACGACTCAATATAAGGCCTCTGCATTTGATCCAACACATAGCCAACAATATTGCTATACCCTACACAAGGCTTTTCAATTCCTAAATCAGGCATTAATAGTCTTAAATACGAGAAAATCGTGCGTGAAATGATGAAACGTAAGTTTCTTATATATGCAAGGGATTTCTATTGCTAATTTATGAGGCAGGTTTCTTACTTTCAAGAAATATATACAAAAAACAATAAAACGATTGGCGCCGTTTATATTCTTAAAAGCATTTACCATCAGTGAAATATTTCTGGAATCTACTATAATTTCAGAACTGTCTTAAATTAAGAATATTTCTTCAATATCAGACGATTTTTTGTTCGATAGATCTGCTTTTAGAGGCCGTGTTAATCTGCTGCGGTTTTGGGATAAATTTTGTTTTGAGAAGGTATAATTGATATTTTCATTTTTAGGTAAAATATTAAAATTTTTAATTCTAGTAAAACGGCTCAGGTATTTTTTATATCCAGTTACGATATGCTACTTATAAAACACTGAATTGTGTGTGTTTGACGTTGACCTATGAAGTTTGATAGCTTATTCGTTGTTATTTTAAAATCAAAGTAAATATTTTTGTCACGTTGTGGATTTCATTCAATCGAGCGATATAGTTTTGTATTTTCATGCGGTGAATTTCTTGAATTTTAGATTGCGGAGATTTGTTCAATAGGATAACTCGAAATTTAGAAAGCAACCAGCAAGTATCAACAGGGTGTATCCGTATATCCGTTTCCGGTAGAAATAAGTATCCGTTTCCGGTACAAATCAGTATCCGTTTCCGTTGTAGAAATACAGAATATTTGCATTCCTCAATTGCATTGACAAAAATAAAAAACTGGAACTTTTACACTTAAATGTTCGTATTCGTTATTTTGATCCGTTTCCGTAATTTTTACTATCCATTACACCCTGACTGTCAATGTTATATGAGTATTTTAAATTTTATTTGAACATTAGATACTTAATGTTTATCGTAGTGATACAAGTACAAAAACACTTCATGGTTTGAGGGTTCGTTCTTTCACTGAGTTTGACCGTTTGGTCTTCGGATGGAAGCAGTTGCAACAGCTTGTCCAATTTCATTCTCGGCGACTACCGTATATTCGCCATAATGGTGCGATGTAATGCGACGAATTTTGAGTCGAATTGTGTCACACGTGTTGGCGACATCAACATCGTCCAGTTTCATCTTTCGACCGTTGAAAAACCATGTAATCTGATAACAAAGTTTACTCAATTTAATACCAGGCCCCATATTTTTAAATGTGTATGGTACTAAACTGGCAAACTCCTATATTTGTGTATCTCAAATTTAGTACAACACTGAATTTCGCACCTTACCATTCAATGGTTTACAAGAAGGTTTTGGTGTGGCTTTAGTGTTGTCAAGCTTCAAGTATTTTTGGATTTACGCTTAACCCTTTCTCATATGAATATTTTCTATTCCCCTGAGACCTACTTTTTATGGTAGGATTCGAACTCGAGTAACTGGGGTGGGAGGCGTATACAATCATTACTCAGCTATAGGAGCTTGACGTTCGAGCCCGAGGGGGCTCTCACGTCTTGTGGTGATTTAGTACTATGTATACGTGTTGCAATTGTTAAACACGGTGCGATATATACTATTTAACGTATATACACTGCGCTGAGTTGCCTACAGGCAACTCAATCTGAGAAGGGGTTAAGTTAGGGTCGGTAACTTGTTATATTTTTAGAAATTGAACTTCGAGATACAAGCTGAGGCAAAAAATCGAGCCTCAGCAGGAGGTCAGCAAATTTTGCCAGAGGTGCAGCCAAATTAGTTAATAAAATCGGCCGCGTTTTCTAATTCAAGCAATAATCTGCAAAGTTTTACCATAAATTTATGGTTTCAACCTCTTTTTTGATAAATCTCAGTATAATTAAAGCTTCAAAATTTGCCTAAAATTCACCGCAGGACTTAATCTTTATAAAAGTACGAAAAGTTTTAATTCCGAACTTGCGGGAACCTTCGGCACAAATTCAACGGAGCCGGAAGCCGATTTTCTGCCTGAGACGGTTTGCAGACCTGCAGTTGTACAGTACACTGATTGATAAACTGTTCGATTTGACCAATGGGGCAGAAGGAAATGCTGTTATCCCTTTCTCACGTAAATATTTTCCGTAGAATCGCATTCGGATTTTTAGATTTGGTGCCGTTTCGTATTTTGATACATTTTTAACACCTGGGCTGTGACACATATTGTGGCACGGCCGAATATTATATTCTGAACGACGGACTGAGCTGGAATATGATAATATTTGTATATCTGCTTTTTTACACAAGAATAAAACGAAAATCCGGTCACCGTTTTGAAACTGGTTGCTACAACATTGCACTAAACCGATAAAGTTACCTTCAACTAAGGAAGTATTATGTCGTAAACTAATCTTGAGCAATCAGGTAGAAGATTTTAAAATTGCAATACTGTAGTGACCCGAATAAGAGGGGGTAATAAGTGGGGGTCCCCATTTTGAGTTCCAATAATAGGAGTGCGTATCCCTAATAAAAGTCCGAATCGGTTAGTGTCCCTAAACCTTAATTTCAATTATTCCCAACTGTCGCGCATAAATGACTCCAGGATCAAATAATTTGAGTTTGAAACTTCAAAGCGCACTTATAGATACTAAGTGAAAATTTTTCCATTAACCCTTTCTCACTAGGTGGTCCAGGGACACCTCTGCGTGCTTCGGTAGGCTAGTCAATAGCTCAACAACATATAAGAGAATTACGCGTCTGCGCATGAGGCCCATGTAAACATCAGGGACGGAACGTTTTTCTGTGGCACTGCAATTAGAGTGATCTTAAACTTTAAGCTCATTTTTATGATTAGGCATAGTTTTAGAAATATGTTTATGCTTGCTACTGCTACGGAACTGTTCTATACATTGGCCGCTGATGGAAACCGAACATTGTACAAAAGTAGCGCAGCCCCTAGTGAGTGACAAATACATTGTGTGCTTTCTCAGGTTTCAAAGAAATTTGATATAAATCAAAGCACTTACTTTAGGTCTTGGATTGCCAAAAAGAACCAGCTCAAATTCGACAGTTTCTCCAATCGCTGCATACGCGTCCGAAAAGACTTTGAGAAATTCTGGCGGAGTCGCCCATGGATTTGAGTTGAATTTACTGCCAGTTTCGTAGTAGACTTGATCGACTTTCTACAATTGAGCCTAATTTTTATATTGTCTTGATGCAAAGAGGTAGTTTTAGTCGATTTTTGGATAAATATTAAATTGGATTTTCAGTCTGAAATTAGTCTTAAATATGATGGTTGAGTGGTTGCTTCATTTCCTATATTTGCAGCCAGCAATCAGGCAGGCCTTGTTTTGACTTGACGCTAAAAAGTTATTACAGTATATAAATAATATAAAAACAATATCATTAAAGCACACTAGGGTACAACCGGAGGTCTGCCTCAGGCATCGGCAAAAAATCGACCTCCGTATCCGATAGAATGTCTATCGGACGGAGGTTCCCGTACTTCGGTAGCGAAATTATGCATAGTTTTGCAAAATTTATTTGTTTGGTGCGTTTGGTTTTAACTTTCGGGAAAAATAAGCTTAAAACCAAAAATTTTAACAACATCAAAACACAGATATTCGCTGAAATTCGCTAATTAAACATCATTTTAATTACCAAATTGCGTCTGACCTCGAGCTTCACCTCCAGCTCCGGCAAATTTTGTTGACCACCGGCTCCAGTATTTTTCACCTTCGGTTGCACCGTGAAGCGCACCGGCATAAAGTTGTAACGGCCTATTTATGTTATTTATGACATAAGACGGATGTTTTTTGATATATTTTCGCAAAATTTAGAAAAACGTTTTAATTTGGTTCAATTTGCTCTGAAACAAAATCGGGTTTCTCAGAACCAGCAAAACTAAAGTATTTATATTGGTGGACGTAGAGTTAATCTATACGTTTAATGTTTAGCTTATTTATATTCTTTTAGGCTGATATAAATCTTCCAAAGTGCGGGTTTCATAGCTGGGGTCAGCAAAATTTGCCGTAATCGAAGGCGGAGTGTAATCTCTAAGTTAATCGCTGTTAAACAAAAGCGAAGCTTAGCAAAAGCTTAGCTTTTTAGCCAAATTCTCCAGTTTAGCTAAGGCGTAGGTATGCTTTTTTAAACATAAGCCTACTATCCCGTAACCCTGAGTCCCCCTTGAAAATTTTGCCCCCTTCTAGAAAATTTTATACCCTGCTTGTGAGTCAACACAAATCTTTGTATGCCCCTTCTGAAAAATTTTAGCCTTCCCCCAGCAAGGTGGCCTGGCTATGGGCCTGTAATCCTAAGTTCCTAAGTTAGACCGTAAGCCTAAACTTTCGGGGAAGTGTAAAATAGTCCACTATGATGCATTGTGATAAATTTTATTTACGAAGTCCTCTCCACAAAACTAATCAGTTAAATATTTGAAATTGTCGCAAAAAGACACTAGCAAAAATACTGACAGAAAAGTCTTAAAAACAACCATAGTTACTGGCTATTAAAATTGAAAATACAGGGTCTTCTTTGCTTATATATATTTAACCATAATTCAAGAACCGATTGTGCAATCGCATGCATTATTTAACCGTTTGACAAAATTGATTTCTTTTCCTGAGAAGGAACGTTAGTACCTCAAAAAATGTCATTTTTGAAAAATTCAAATTTGAATATTCAATGGCAAGGGGAGGTCATAAATAGCTCAAATAAACAAAAAAATCCAAATAATACTGTTTAGTTTCAATTATGGCTAGTAGTTGGACACGGAAAAACACCAAAACAAGCATACCTACGAACGACTTTCTGAACGATTAAATAAACATATCCGGTTCACGAAAATCATTAATCAATGGACAGCCATAATATTAAAATTAAATAGAACACATCAAAATGGGGGCCCTTAGAAAACGTTTCAGCCTCGCCATTATATAATTTATCTGATTTGAAATCTTTGCGTAGCTCTGCTGAACATTTTTAGCAACTCTCAACATGCTGAAGGGGCTACAGGCCTTGTAATCGATGCGGGTATTTTCCTCTATCCCCCCACACTCGGCGTGTGCTCAAAAAAGGGTCGTATTTAGAAATTTTATCATAATTCATAAGTGATGGGCATCGGATATTTTTTCATATATATCTGGATATCCGGCAATTAAATTTTCTATTTCGGATATCCGAAACTCGATTTTGCGCTTTTTGGGCTTTCGAACATCAATTTTTAGTTTCTTAAGCACTCGTTTTAACTTGTTGCTCTAATGGAAGTACCCTGACTCACAAGCTGATTGTTATGAGGGTAAAACACGCAATTCTTGGTTTAGACGATTGCTATTAACTAATAAATATTTGGGTTGGCCACCTGAAATTGAGTTGATTTGGTTTGTCTCCAATTATATCGAATGCCACCCTTCCACTCGAACTATATATGCATGAGTCGTTTTACGTTCCAACGAGAAAGAACCACATTAAAATATACTAACGCTAAATCGTACAAACATCAGCCTATGTTAATACTTGTTAGTGGTGTCCCGCTTTCAGCGGCGGATCCAGAAATTTCTGACGGGGGCAGGCTCCTAATGTTTTGAAATGTAATTTTTCACCACAAAATTTTCTGAGAGTGCAAAGTTGTAATGTAGGGGCTATATAAATTTTTTACAGAAAAACTTTCTGAGGGGGAAATTGTAAGGTAGGGGAACCTCATCATTTTATCACAAAATAATTTTATGAAGGGAAAAATTGTAAGGTACTTAGGGACCTTACTATTATATTACGAAAAATTTCTTACGGGGGGAGTATGCCCACTCGCCAACCTCTGGATCCGCTAGTGCCCGCAGCCTAACCAGACCGAAATAGACTAGGCTTAAATTTTAGACTAATATTTCTCCTTGGGCTAGGCTAAGCTTTGTAATAGACTTGTGTTAAACTGAGGAGGCTTAAACTTAGGAACATGTTTTGGCAACATTGTTAAAGTAATATAATAGTCCAAAGCTTCAGGACCCACTCTAATCTTAAAATATCGGAATATAATGCTATTTGGCTCCTCTAAACCTTGCCTGATAATTTCAATTGAATTTCAATGTTTTAAGGCTTGAATGTGTATATATACTTTCAGTTTTTGTGACCTTACGGACTACTGCGAAACAGAAAATGTGCTTATTTTCAACAGATCAGAAATCTGTATTTATTTCCTTGTATATTTTTCTGTAAAAGCGACGCGCTGAGTTGAATTGCGTCGTTTTTTGCATTTGATGACTGGATTAGCGCACCTAATTTACCACTAGCTTCACTACACAAATGCAAGAGGAAACTTTTACTGCAACAGCCAAACTTTGAAACAATTTTGTGCTTTTTCTCTTTCAGGGAAAGAGGCTGCGGCTTCCTTGAACCTTCCACATATTGAAAACACACTAAGCAGGATAGGTTTGTCACAACCAAACCCAACACTACGCTGTTCATTATTCAGACAGCTAGAATAGCTGATAAAGTACTTTTGGACTGTTTTGGTGTATGAGAAGAAAGTCGCTTAGCGTGGGTTTTGAATTCAAAAGGCATGAGCTCATGGGTTCTGTGTCACGGGAAATTCAAGCCAAACTTGCAAGCGAACCTTTTACTAATTAGCATCATGCTCAGTTTAGGCTTAGCGTCGTATTAAATCAAGAGCGATGAAAATTTAAAATGACTTCCAGTATGTAATCTCGCGACGCAACTTGGCATATGTAAGTAGATTTTGTTTCTTGCAAAGGTAATAATTTTAGTACTTGACGGTACGCATTCAATGCAAATTTTTCACTGGGCTGATTTTGACAATTTAAAAATAACAAGTCACTATCCGACAAATATCAAGCTAAACTGATGTTTTTTAAATTTTGGAAATCAAAATTTTAAATCATCATGGAATTATGCAGGAATGTAATTCGGATATCCGGATACATGTTTTGGATTTATGCATATCCGGATAGTTTTCATATACGAATATTCGGATATCCGGTGCCCATCTATAACCAGCATGTGTTATTTAGGTTACTCGCGAACATGAGTTCTCCTGATCTTTCCATCGTTAAATTAAAATTTTTAATAAATTAAATATTTTGAGGCCCAAAAATCTCAGATTCCGCAAGTTGAGCATAACCTCCACGTTTTCGTTACTTTAGAATACTTGCTTTCAAAAAATCTCAATTTTTAGTCAAATAACTGGTGGCATAGTTGTAAACAGGGTTATAGCCACTTTAAAACAACAAAATAGCCGCAGCGGGACAAAGACGGCTACCAAGTCGCATCAAATATCTTCGCTATTTAATTTTACGAAACTTCTGATTAAACATTTTTTGGACTTGGACCGAAATTTAGACACTTCGGCTGTTCTCTGCTTTAAAACATCCGTTTTCCGTTTCCGTATTTCTGATTTGTGAATACCATGTGTGTATATGTGTATACAGACTTACTTTAGTTAGAGGGGATCGTGGTCTATGAACATAGTTGTCCCCTTCGTCATAAGTATGCGGGGAGTACATTGAAATGAAAAAAGATATTATTAACTAGGATATATCGTTAGTACAGTATGTAATATATTATAATAATATGTTACAGGATCGTACTTTATACACCAACCTTGAATATGATTCGTGATAAATTACATAGGGACAAGTAGATGTCTGAAAATAGAAAAAATTTTTGTATTTTTTCAATATTGACTTTAATACTCAAAGCTAACAGCAGGGCCCTGGATCTACGTACCCAAAAAATGTAGTATAGCCGGTGCAAAAATCCACGTTGAAGAAATCGCTGGTACCATTGCGGATCCAAGGGCGTGACTCTAGACCATCGCTTCTAGAGATTGAATTCATTTCCGTTATTTTTACTATCCGTTTAATACATCCTGATTGAAACCAAAATTTTGAATCAAGATTGAGTAAACAATTAACAGGCGTGTAGCCAGCGTAGTGTTTTGTCGACTAGACCCATAACAATTTTTATGAACAAAAATACTTCTTGATTTCCTATTGATGTTTCCTTCACGACGCGATGCTAAGTTTTCATAATGGACACCGATACTTTCACTCTCTTTACTCCAGACCCCTCCCAATACGAAATCCTTGCTTTAACTATGCAATTTGTCAAAAATGTCACCGTTAAAACGATAAAAACAACTTTAAAATAGCACAGCAAGCCTCAACATAAAACTACTACTATCAAAGTCCAAAACATTCTAAATACCTGCTGGCTTTTTGAAGCTTTCCATCAGCTTTTTACTCTAGCGCAACACTCTATGCTTACTGCACTATTCCGGTTCTTGTTTAGAGAACTAAAGTCTACTAAGAATGCAGCAGCGAAAACGCGCTACTAAAATTGCAAAAACGTTGTAAATATGCAACGTAAACTGCTGGCGGTGGTTTTATAGAGCTTGCGGTGAGTTTTTGTCTTTTACTATCGCATTACAATAATGAGTTTCCAAACACGGGAGCGAAGGTTAAAATGGTTACCGGCGAGATTAACCCCTCGTAAACATTGGCCGGCCCATGTATAGTTGAGTGCCGTCCCAAAATCCCACCGTCCCAACTAAAAAATTGGTTTGTGGTGGGATTTTGGGATGTCGAGATTTTCAGATTTTAAGATGTTGGGATTTTGCGAGTTCAATAAAAAAATTCGTCGAAAGCAATTTCTTAGGCTTAGGCTTAGACATAGATTTGGAATTATGCAATGCTTTGGCTCAAGATTTAGGTTTAGGAATATGCAAGGCTCCGTCTTATGCTTAGGTTTTTAGGTGTTTATCCGTAACATCTGGTGTAAAGCTTAGATATACATTTTAGAGGTGCCTTGGCCTTAGACGTCGGCTTTGACTTTGTCTATGGCTCAGGCTTAGGCCTAGGCTTAGGCATAGTTTTAGGACGTTGAGGTTTTGGGAATTGGTTTAATCGTAGATTAAATCATAAATGACCATTACGGGCTAAATCTTAGGGGTCCAGGTATAGAACAGGGTCGGATAGTCAGTTTAAGCTTTAGACTATTTTTGCTTAGACTTAGGCTTAGGCTTAGGAATAGGCTCATCCATATGCTTAGGCTTAGGCTCATCCATATGCTTAGGCTTAGACTTAGGTTTAGGCTTGAGCTTAGGAATATGCTTATACTACAGTTCCGGCCCTGTTCTATGCATGGGCCATCTGAGGCATAGGCTTAGGCTTAGGATTGGGCTTAAGTTTAGGCTTAGGCTTTAGGAGCAGGCTTTGGTTTAAGCGTAGATTAAACCGCAGATAGCATTGGTTTAGGCTTAAGCCGATACTTTATGAATAGGTTTTAAACAAACATAGATTAGATCTTGAATCTTGGGCTAAATCTTAGGCTTAAGCTTAGGCTCATGCGGGGTTCACGTTATTACCGGGGCAGCTTGGGACACGTTTTGTCCCTATTAGACTATTGGGTAACATTTTGTCTACTATTGTCTGCGAATATGTGATATATTTTTAAATGTTTGCATGTTTGAGGTAACATACCCAAATTGTCCTGTTGAATATCATATGATACTAGAATGTGAAATTTGAATTTTTCAATTATTAAGCTGTGGTTGTAAGCGATTTTCGGTCAGAAACGTTTTAATACAGGCGTGTGTTTGGTATTCAAAGCACATCTGCGCCTCTACCGTTTGACTTTTCATTCATTTATCAGCACCCAAAGATTGCACTGTCCCGCTGAATATCATATTATATTCGATAAAATTTTGGAATATCATACGATATTCGCATAAATGTCCCACACTATTACTTGACATACTGTTCCTTGTACACATTGATTATTTGAAAGCAATTGCCTGTAAGCTAATGTCATATGACATTCGAGCTTTGTCTGTTGGCCCTATATAAGAGCCCGAATTTTAAGGTTGACGTCGAATCAACATGGAACAAATCGTGTCCCGCCTGCTCCTGTTATAATGTGAATCCCGCATCAGGCCGAGGCATTAAGAATAGACTTTGGTTTAACTTAAATTAAATCTTAAAATGACTCTTGGGCTAAATCTTAGGCGTAGGATTAGGCTTACGGTTAGCCTTGAGGTTTGACTTAAGCTTAGGCTAAGCCTCGGGCGCAGGTCTAGGCTTAGGTTTAAGAGCATTTCAGTTTGTACTATATCCCGAAATTCCAAAATCTTATCTTCGACCATATCACCAAATTACAAAATTCCACCGTCGTCCATATCCCAAATCACATCTCACGTTCGACCACATCCCGAAATCCCAAAGCATATCCCAAAATCCCACGTTCGACCGCATCCCGAATTTCCAAAATCCCACTTTCGATCATATCTCGAAATCCCATAATTTCAAAATCCCACCTCCAACTATATATCCCGAAATCGAAAAACCCCACCTTCAACCATATCCGAAATCCCATCAACAAACATTTCGAAATCCGATCGACCATATCCCGAAATCAAATCTTCGACTATATCCCGAAATCCCACCTTCGACCATATCCCGAAATCCTAAAATCCCACCTTCGACCATATCCCAAAATCCCAAACCAACCTTCGACCATATCCCGAAATCCCACCTTCGACCACACATCAAATTCTTATCATAAGATGGTGAGATGCTGCAAAATCCATGTGCTCAAACACCACCAAAGTAGATATGAACTACGCGCTCTTCCAAAGTAAAACAGGAACAATTTTATTTGCACAATAATCATGGCCAATATTACCTTTAGGACCGTAACTCTAGATTAAGCATATTTCTGTAAGCCTAAGTGTAAAAATGCGTTAATGACAAAGCCAAATCAAAAAATAGTCAACAAACTAATACTCTACTGAAGTGTAAGAAAACGGGGCGGTCCAAAGTAATATGGGCCAAAATCCAAAGTCATAAACAAAAATAAAACGTTACTCAATCTGCTACAGACGTGAGAAATCGCAAATAGAAACAAGAACGAGTTGTAATTTTTACACGGCATACGGCATAGCACTTCATATTTTTAAACAATTCTAAGGTTTGCCTTGCAATCCCTGCCAATTATTAAAAAATATATATACAATATTCTAAATGCAACATTTTTACAAGTTTTCATCAATTCTCCTAGACATGAATTACACTTGAATGACCAAGAAATCAACAACTGTCATAATATTTGACAGTAGAGACCATACTCTCAAATACGTATAAGACTTATCGCCAGTTAGAGAGGTTTTCGAACTGACTGACTCGTACAATTTATTGCAAAGCTTATAATTATGACAAATCCAAAGCAAAAAAGTGCTGAATTTCGAAACTCTCCATTCAATGGTTCACAAGTTGCAACAGCTATTGTAAACTGATGATAGGTGCTACACACATTTGAGATTTTACGGCTTTACGATATCCAAGATTTAACCATATTCGCAATCGTTCTCAAATGATCTTGGTCAAGTGCTTGAAGTGTTGTCGGCGACAAATACGGAGTTGGCGATCGACGCGAAGAGGATGAGCCAGAACCAGGAGAGCCAGTTGATCCTCTGATACACCGACTAACAATTTGCAGCTAAACGCAATTAGTTAAATTTGTTATTCCGAAGATACCTTAGTTCGGACTGAATATAAACAGTCTATCATGCTTAGCTCAAACCCTTCTTTGTATTTAAAAGTGTTACTCATGCATACTTAGCTCGCATGCTACTAACTACGTAAATCTTTAAAATTCTGTAAAATATATCATAATGCGAATTGAATATAAACTGTGCATAGAAATTTTAATTCCTTTCCATGGCAAAACCGCACTCAGGTGAAACAGGCTTCACTCTATTTAAAGTAGAACTTACCAACTCGGGCAAAATTTCTTGTTTCAACCGTGTAATTTCAGTTTCGTTAGTATCTGGATGCCTCAACGCAAGAACACACTGTGCGACGATAAAATCAGCTGTTATTTCGAACAGAAAACCAACTAGATGTCTGCGATTAAAAAATAAACGTCGAATAATAAATTCAGTGATGGTTACAAAAGTATCTCAATCCCTCATTTTGAAAGCATACACTTCGCAAACTATGGGCCTCATGCCACACAACCTACGGAGATACAAGAAGGTAACAGCCTTGTAACCTAAAATGAATTATGTCTACCAAGCGGAAGAGTATGCACCTGGGTGAAATTTTTTCGTTTCAAAATTAGTTTTGATTCGTACGCAAATTTTTCAAATGAATTATAGTATGCGATTAACTATTCCAAAACTATGCCCTAGCAATCCACCAAAATAAAAAACCCACCTCTCGACGGCAACAAACGGAGCGGCTCCAAGCGGATGTCTTAGAGGACTGACGGATGCACCACGGCTACCATCAGCCTGTAAAATCTGAGCTTACGGTAAGCTTCGAAATTCACCAAAAACGGTATAATTTCTCACCATACAAAAATTCACAAACTCAGTAAACGTTATATGTAAATACTCAGTGTATGTATAATATATTACGCTATTTATCCGAGATCAAAGCTGTTTTAGTTCTCAAGTTCAATAATTCACTGTACGCTAGAATTTGACATAAACTCTAGCATCTAGCGGTAAATTTTAGCACAACTATGATGAAAACTAACCCACAGCTCTTTAATCTAATCTAACTAGGCTAAATAAAAGCTACTCAAAGTAGATCCTAAATGGTTTATAGTAATGACAATTCTTCGATCTTCATCTTTTCCTGTATTTAGGTTCTTGAACTTCTAAATAATTTAAATATTGGCTTACTTACCTTCCTCAGTGAGCTCAGACTAAGCTGCATGCACGTGATACACGTTCTGTATTTGAGCTGAGATGTTTTATAGCCTAAAAATTGTTTGTCGTCAGTTTTATCTTCATCGCTTTCGACGGTCAAAAGCTTACGCCACACAAACACATCGAAATTCTAAACGCAAAAAAACACTAGAATAAAAATATGCACAATATCTGGGCCGTGATGCTCACCCACTTTGAAAACGTTCCCAAACAAAAACCAAACTTTATAACTAAACATTTCCAAATTTGAAGAAATTACATATTATTTTGCATTTATATACATAGCTATCAGGATGTAAAACTGAACTGAATTTTACTTGAATCGGAATTATAACATTAAATATATACCGGAATCGGAATTAGAAGTATTTAACAGCGCATACTTTTTGCATTCTGAGTCTTGTTATTACATAATTAGTATGCGCCAGGTAAACAATATATTCTATGATAATTCCTATGCCTATATTAAGAATGTGCTCTAAGAACTAATACAGACACCAGTTATGAAACTTAACGCGACCGTGGACAAATTTAGCATAATTGCAATTAATACAGGTTAGAAATGATTCAAAATTACGATTCTGACTATACCTGCAATCGAAATTGGAATCGAAACTAGATTTGAATTGGAACTGAAATCGGAGTCAGAATTCCGCCTGCACGTTGATAGCTATTGTTAAAAACCAGTGAAGACTCAAACTATTTGAATCTGTGTTGTATTTTTGTAATGAATAAATTCTTGTACTAGCACCATTTGCGAATTGTTAGCTGGCGATAAGATTAGTGTCGTAATTTAGTATAATAATTACCATTTATGTAGCTGGACGCTTCAAAGACACAATTTAAAATTTTAAATTAAAATACCTCTTTGTTTATCATGTCACCAATATCCGGAGAAAAGCGTTGTAGAAATTCAATACCGTACACCAAGCAACGTAGTATCCTGCAACAATGACAAGAAAGATTTTCAAAACATTAGTATCTATGTAGTTGCCACAACACTTGAATGCAGGGCCAGAGCAGTCAACCACATGCCCCCCTTTGGGATGCTCCACCCATAAAGGTGCCCCCACCCTAATCGGAAGAAGCAAAAACCGCCGAAGTTTTGAAATACGTCTGGCTTCTCGCTCGCGCCCACACTGGAGATTGGGGACATCCCTGTCTTCTCCAGCCATGCTTGAAGGGTTATTCATAAACAGAACAGGGCCCTGCTAAATCGAAGACAGAAAAAGCTGAAGGACTTAGAGACCGACATACTTAGGTTTATGTTTAGACTTTTACGCTCACTGGGTACGCCCTTAAGATGGGTCTAATAAAACATTTAAAAAATTTTGAGAACACAATTCAATATAATAGTTCTATCACAAACTTCTTGTGCACAGCTTGATATTCTGAAGTCTGCACTATACTCGTTTCATCGTGTGTCATTGGTTTTGACTTGCTCACGGTACCGACCGCTTTATGCTTAAACAAACTATCACACGTACTGAACTCTGAGGGCAGCACCATACTTGTCGTGCGGGTCATCTGTCACCGTGTCGCCTCGTATGCGAGTAATCCGTGTATCATACAGCATGCTGGCGGATCGCGTCGGACGAGATTAAAATGTTTAAAAAGTATAGCGCCATCCTAAATCTAGAATTGTACATTATTTGGAGTGGCGCTATACTTTTTTACAAACGGTTCCGAGCTTCCGCAGCCTTTAAGAACAGTATGCGAATTACCGTACGGCAGGCGAATCTGTGTAACCTACATACTTAATATTAGCCACCATAACCTCATTATCAAACGTATTATGCGGCAAACACTACTAAATATCAATGACACGTGAAAGCACTGAAATTTTTACAAAAAATAAAAGTAAAATTGGGCAAAACTCCTCTTAAAACAAATTACCTGATCGTACTGAAAATGCAACAGATTAGGCTTCGAAAAGTATGAAATCATTTCACTGACACAACTGATCACCATTTCCTGAAGTATCGCAAAATACTACACAATATTGCGCTGCCTGAAACTTTTACCAACCCCCATAGGGTTCAGGACGTAGCCAGGGGGTTCAAGTGTCAACCAATCCCTTTGGGTTTGTCGGGCTTTTCAAACACGGTATCAGTGTTCAACACTAACTCCATCACCACAAAACTTTAATAGAAACTTTAATAGTACGTAACCACCCATTTCCAAACTTCTGGCTACGTCCATGATAAGGATGGCATTTTAAACTTTCAATCAAAACTAGTGCTATTATGTAAATACGTAACTGTTATTCTTCAAATGTCTTTTTCTTCAAACAATTAAAATTGTTCTGATCGTTGGTGAAAACATCGGACAGTTAAGCAAACACAATTCATATTGACATTTTCTGTATTTTATTGCATGATATCCTTGAGTGTTGTTTGTCAACAAAAATAATTTTCTTAACACACAAACCATACATTAATTTTGTATTTACCTGTATTCTATACGTGGTCGCACCCAGTTTGGCTAGCCACATATCACGATATCCAGCCAATGTTTCCAAAAACGCCAATGTAACCTCAGCACTAAAGATGTCGGCAAATTGTACAGTAGACGTTGCCTTTACTAGCACCTTAAAACGAGTCAAATTGGCTAAATTAAAAACAAAACTAAATGAAAACACATCAAAGGGGATTCGATCCGTTACTTTCGATCCTAACTTTAGCTAAATACTTATTCGAGAGGAAATAACACCAGCGTAATAACTTATTTCTACTTATAACAGTTTTACAGAAAGAATAGAAGGAAAATAACAGCACATATCTACCTGCTTCATAATATCACAATAGCTTCCGGCAAACGAAAATGCGTCTGGCTTAAACTCATGCTTCATATCCCGCAGCAGAGAGAAATACACCATCACTGTGTGATTATATAGCGTACGGGTAGCTGGAATTGCAGGCGTTCGCTTGAGTCCAGCCTGATAAAATAATTTTTTGTGTACTGTCAACAACAAATAACATTTCAAACCACAATAATATGTATAAACAATACTGGTACCAAATATTTTTTATGTAATTTAATTCTAAAAGCTGTTTTTTCACCGTTTCTCTCTTTCAGCAACATTTCGTCATTTTTCACCAAAACGCTCTGCGCGAATCCTGAATTCATTTTTCCTTTTTCCCAAAATTTTAGAGTATTTTTCAAAATTTGCCGGGGTTTGAGGACACGATTACCAAATTTTCTGATTAAGCTTGAAACAAAACAACATGCAGCTCATTCAAATTTCGGGTGTGTGTGTAATATTTGCATATTAGTATACGCGCCGTCAATGCGCGGATCTAGCATTTCTGTTGCATGAGCGATCCAAGTATGCCTGAGCACAACCATCCGCGTTTAACTACGAAATATTTTGTCACCCCGTTGGACAAAGTCGCTGCCTTTTTTCTACGAAATCTTCTATTAAATAATGTTAAAGACATAGAAGAAGTGAAAGTGTATAAAAACTGGCGAGAGAGAATCCAGTCGCAATTTTACTGTAAAACTGAAAATAAAATTTTAGATTTGTGCGTTTCAGCAAGGGTATCTGATCTCCTGATCTGCGGTATTTCAGCATGTACAACGCTATAAAAGAATGAACATAAACACACTTCAGGTTCTTTCAGATTTTCCAAGCGTCAGTATAAGACAGTACATCAAATATCATATTCTGTCACGGAAACGTTAACCCACCTCCAACACTATGACCAGCTCGATGCATGTAAATTCAACGAATCCCGAACTTTTGAAATGGCCAAATACCTCCGGAACGCCCGACATTTCTGAAAACATGGCAGCGATGGTCGCGTTGAGATTTGGGTTGAAGATTGCCTGATTCTAAAAACAAAATAAATTAATTTATAGTTTGCTTTTCAAAACTCGATAGTTTTCAAATTCAACATGTTCTGTTGCCAAAATTAACCACCAAAGTGTAACATTTCTTCAAACGAAACACTTTTTGCGCAGTTCTCGACTATCTTTGTCAGGGAAATTTAAACAAATTCACGGTAAACTTTACCATTTACAAATCTAGAACACTTCAAAATTTGCTTAAACTTTTATTATAAAATTAACACCGTTGTCCTTGTTCATTTCATAGTTCATACCCTCTTCGTTATACTACACCATACCAATGAGCTATGTCTCAACAAATCTACACAGCACCGTAATAGTGCTCGTCTTTGAAGCGCCGGCAACCACAATTGAGGATCCAACGCTTTTACTATATCCGTTAGTGTCGTTAACGCCGACACAAGGGCCTAAAATTAATTCCAATATTCTAGCGTCTGGTGATGTAATGGAACTAAAATTATCGCAATTTTGTAAAAAAGTAGGCTTTTCCAACAAACATACTTGAATGAAAATAGCCGAAAATTATTACTTAAGACAAAGCGACTTGACGTTACAAATCCGCAATCATCTCGAAACCTCCCAGTTCACCACAGCCCTGTCAACCTATCCGATCTACAAAATTTTAATCAACTTACCCCACAAGTTTTAGCCACTGTACAAGCATCGTTTATACTACCAGCAACGAATGCAGCCGATATTCTGAGCACTAAATCGATAAGCGGCTCTGTAACGTTGTCCAATTTATCTGCAAATTATTTCATTACAGAATTAATACGGCAACTCATAGACAAAATTTCAGGGCACCAATACTTTTCATAATTTTAAAGCGCTTAGGTTAATACTCTTAACTTTAATTAAACAAATTCAAATGAACGAATAATATATAATTTCGTTCTATGCTAACTCTGCAATAAAATAAGCTTTTCTAGAATTTACGTTTTAACGCCGCAGAATCAGCGTGTTTGACAAGTAGTGACACCGTTCCGAACAAATAAGACATCGCATCTGGATGAAGCAGTTCGTCATAAATTGCACAAATGCGACTCAGCTGTGATGCAACGTTATCGCCAATCACTGATAAAGTTTCGTCCGAAATACAACTGTAATCCAATTTACAAAAAACAAGAAATAACAAAACTAAACAAATCACCAAAAAACAAACAAATAAAAACACACAAAAATACGGAGAAAAATAAACAAACATTGTTTGGGTTTCTGAAACCCTAGTGGAGTACGACTTCATACATAAGTATTTCCTAAGCAATTACTTGAACAATTTGTTGTTTCTAGTAGTATGCTTACAAAATTTACTGAATTATAGAATAACAGTTCTAACATACTTTACTTGGTCCAATGACACTAAATATCAAGTCGATGCAGTTACAATTTTATTTACATTTCAATTCATATTGAGGTTTTTAAAGTCAGGTTTCGTATTTGAAAATGGATTCGGCAAAATTGCAATAAGTACGGATTCAGATTTGGAAGTGCTGAAATCGTGAAGTCGGTACCACCCTGGTATTTTCTCAAGTAAATGACTTAAGAAGCACTTAAGCAAAAAGTTAGCTAAATACATTATTTACTTTTCAGAAACCTAGCCAATAATAGTAACCTCCCCTGTTACCTAAATACACTTTGAATCCATATATTTTCAGCCAAAATAGTCTGTACCAGTTACAAAATGTTAAAAACACGATGCAGTTCCCAAATTCAGTTTCGATTATAGACGTATCCAGAAAAATGGCCCGTCTCCATAACTAGGAATTACATAACATTGGGTTGCGATATACTTGTCAACAAGTAATTTTAGCAGAACAATGTTAAAATGACTAGTGCTGTGAGCCGCCGCATGTCAAGTTTGAAAATATATCCTATTATTTGAGAAGAACAAAACGCTTACTCTTCAAACGTGATACTGAGATCAAAGCACAAATGCATTAACTCCAAATACGAACGACGGCCAGCTGACGATGCGGTAGTGCAGAACTAAAACAACAATAAAGAACTGATCAGTAAACACCAAAAACAAAAGTGCACCCACTTACAAATTACTGAAACTGTTAACATTCAAATACAATTTACAGTATTTACACCACAATATAGCATCAATATATTCTGCAAAAAAATTCCAATTACTTTGGAACTGGCTTACCCTGCTAACAGCTCTCTTCCCAAAGCTCTTAACCCTCCTCCACCCAGACATACCAAATAATCTAACGTCTGCCACGACAGCGAAATGAGACGATTTTTAGTTTCATTCAACATTCGTTTTCCAAATTCACATCGATGAAACACCACAATACACAGCTGTTTCCACGTTTCTAGCAACGACAGCCGCCTATAACATCAATAACTACAAACTTTTCCTATAGTCTCAATTATGTGTAGCACCTGTCCCTTGTAACGTTCACGGAATGATGAACTACACTGTGAAATTTAGTACATTTTTCTTTATGAATTTTTCCAAAGCCGAAACTGAAACTTCAATAGTTAGCATGACCAATCACTAACTGGCAACAAGTTAGTGCGGTGACATATACTTTATAAAACGGTTGCTTGACCAGCATTCTCAAACGTCTATAAAACAGAAACAAACTATCACTAGTTTAGCGATATATTGGTTTTGGAACAAGTGAAATACTATTTCATCTATAACAGAACAAAAGCGCAACGTATTATTTTAATAGTTAAGCCGGGTGTTAGGGTGGAAACAAAAGCACGGAGTTGGATTCGGGACAAATTTACGGTTCGGATTCGGTTGTGAAAAAGCGGAATTCAAAAGTAGAATCCAGCAATGTTCGGCAATGTGCCTTCATATTTAAACAACAAAAATTATAATTAGCTTGTTATACAAATCTATATTTTATTGTTTCCAGTCACAAATTTCAGAGCTGAGGTCGGGCAGCAAACAATAATTGTGCTAGTGAAAATCGCAATTTGGGATTCGCATTCGGTCAAATCATGGATTCGGTGCCACCCTTTTGGGCATATGCAGAATGCTATGAATTTTACCTCGATTGGTTCATAAGCTTATAAACAAACCATGCTACCAACTGGAGGTTAGATGCTATAAATAAACAAAATTTTTTAACTTACAGCTCTAACAGAATCTCAGTGAAGCATTCAGTATCTTGGCAACCTCAATTAAATCAACAACCTCAAACAACCTCCCACAAGCTTACTTTGCTATCGGTACCGTCTCATCACGCAACCACGAGTACACCTGAGCTACTGGCCATTGATTATATCCGTCTCCACAAGGTCCGTCAGACTGCAGTTGAGCGTCCCGTTCGCCCCCGCTAAACACCAGACCTACTACTACGAGCAACTCTTTGTGTTGTTGATTCTCAATTCCATCTTTCTTGTCCGCAGCATCTTTAGATTTCCGTGTTTTCAAAATTCCTCCGGCCCGTTTTGTTGTTCTTGACTCTCCCGTAGTTGCTGGCGATGTATGACGGCTAGAATCTCCTACGCAAGCTGACGCAAATGCTGTTCTACCGGTGAGTGAATCTGAAGCAGCTGTAACTGGTAAAGGACTTGTCCCCAAGGCGGATGATGCTTTACCAGTTCGCTGTAAAGACACGGCAAATAGTTCGGCTCCTAAAATAAATCAATTTTCATGCTAAAACAGTGGTACATGTGTAGTCGTGCGGCATATTGCTTTTATCAAATCAACTTTTATGATAGCATAACAAACTAAAGCGTCAAAGTTGATATTCATTCTCGGAATCTCGTCTCTGTTTTTTTTTAAATTTATAAATCAAAATTTATATTTTTTAATGGATTAAGACTTACCAAGAATTCTCAACACCGGCTCAACCATGCCAATATCACTCTCATCTAGTGCGAATAGGGGCAACACAAGTTGATGCCAAAACCGCTTCGCCCGCCTAGGTGCCACAGCTGTTTGTTGTAAAGGGTCCCCTAGTTGCAGTAGGCTCTTGACGGCCCCGGTCCCCTTAAACCACGTCTGAATTTTCGTATGCCGTACATTCCATGCTTCCGCGAGTAGCCAAAACGCCGCTTTAAGAAGTCGACGGGGCGGTTGTTGTGTTAAACTGGCAGTAGCAGTATCAGGCGCACCATTGGCAGTTTTTAATACAAACGAATTTTCTATTATCCTATAAATGACAGTTAAGTGTTAAGCCCTACTCATGCGTACAAGTTTTTTCTACGAGCAGGAATGGGCGGTCTCGGTCAAAATAGCGCAACCGAGACCCAACCTGCCGAGACTTTTGTCTCGGTCTCAGTCAATTTTTAACCGTTACCGAAAATAAAAATAATTTCTAACAAAAGTTTTGAATATTTTTTGTCTGCTCAGAATTGCGGTTTAATTCATACAATTAAACTAACAAATCGACGTCAAACGGCACAAACGCAACTTCACTTATAGAACTTAGGCTGATTATATATGCGACCGTCAGTGAAAATGTAAATGAAATGTTACGTACTTGTGATCAACTCTGTAAAAAGCTCATTCACTTTCCTTGTGCTGTGCAATTTCATTTACTTGTTTACTTGTCCATACCTATGCGGAAGCGTACGCTTAGCCTAAACCATCCACGTCATAATATAATGAAATAATCACACTGAGGTAACGTGAGCTTTCTATTACAACAGTCTTTGCATTTAGTCCAATATACGAACAGAACATTGCTAGGTCGTTTTTACAACTAAAACTAGCTCAGCTAATAGCAACTGTTTATCTCTTTCACTTTTCTGGTCTCGATTTGCAAACCACCAAGACTCAACAAACGCGAGACCGAGACCAGCCAAATCCTGAGACTTGCTGAGAGTGAGACCGAGTCCGAGACCGCTCATCCCTGGCTGCGAGAACTCGCAGCTGCAATATGCACGAAGTTTCTTGCAGCTGCAATTTGCACGAAGTTTTTCGCAGCAATCCTGACATGAACTTTTGTGAATATTTTGCAGACCATTGAAATGAACATTAATCATACGCTATAAATTATACTTTCAACCAATGATCATGCATTAATTCTACTTGCAAGGCTATTCATACCTATGAATTAATTTATGGCGCATATTCATCAGAAATAAATTGCAGCTGCAAGTTCTTTGAATGAGTTTTTGAAAAACTTGCATCAGTAAGTTTCACCTGCAAAAACATTCACGTTTTAAGAAGGCCCTCCTTGAAATTCCTCGACTTGAAAACACTTTCATGCCGATACAATTTCTGTTTAGTACATAAAAATGAAAAACAAGCCCGTCAAGATCGCCGTAGACAGCGAAATATCAAACAAGATTGATACTTGAATTAATTCAAGCTTCGCAAATAAATTCAAAAAGTCTGAATTAATTCAGAAGCACTCAACGGTACACGTTCCAGAAATTCAAGCAAATTGCAACTGAGTTCACAAATCGGAATTAAATTTAGCAGCACGAATTACAGTGAATAATTTGCAGCTGCAAGAACTTCAAAGTTGTTTTGACACCAAACTTGCACATAGGGCTTTAGTCAAGTTGCTATCTGACTCGATATACAGAACATACAGTAATAGGTTTGCAGTTGCACAAACTTGAATACACCAGCTAACTTCCGATAACTTTTTTCCGGTTACAGTTATATATGTACGGAAGTGCTATTTGTCCTCTCAAATCTAGTGCTAACCTCAATATGGTGAGAGGGTGGCAACGCTCTGTCATACGAATACGATCCGTTCGCTATGGACATCGGCCAAGACACTCGAATGCACATGACTGTGCTATATGGCATGGCAAGGTTCCAAGAAGATTTCTTTGCAGGAACCGCAATTCGAAAAAAAATTCATCAACGAATTACTGATGTACTTTTTAGAAAACTTTTCCAAAAAATGGCTTAAGCAAATTTTGAGCTATTTTATAATCAAGTTTTGCGAAAACACATCAGAAACAGTTTATTAACAAAACTGAACTAATTGCAAAAACACTCATTTCGAAATAACAATTTCTCAAAAACGAAGTTTCGAATATTTAAAAGATTATAAATAATTTGACACAAGACCGTAAAAATTGCGGTTCCTGAATGTTTAGAGAAAAGAACAGAAACAGGAATTGAATTTATGCAGGAATTTCGGCCGGAACACGAATTCCAGTTGAACCCTGCTATATGGGAAGGAAAACCCATATTCTCAACCCCACCGGCCTATGGCGGTTATCGTGGGGTTTCTGACGTAATTCCAACCTGGCCAATCAAGCATCAAGCTTAGGCCTTTGATTGAACAAATTAAAGCAATAAAGGCTAAAGCTAGGGTATTCTCCGAAGGCGATGCATTGCGTTATGTGCTCGGCGCTCCGAAAATAAGCTGATGAGCCATTTTGTGATCAAGTGTAATTATAAGGTGTGACAATTTTATTGTAGCTTAGAAAGTGTCGTTATACAGCCGCTCAAGTAGCCGGTTACATTCGCAAAAATGGTGGCTCCGTCCACCGTACATGCTGATAGCATTGCAGGAGTCGTAGGGACGATCCCATCACCTCTTCAGTCTCTAAGGATACTCCCCCTGTAGGGGAGGCACTCATCGAACCACATGCTGGGGGAGTGACCCCTACAGGGCAGCTCTTTAGTCTACTTCACACAAGTGGATTGATATGGCAGACTCTACTCAGTTTCTTAAGAAAAATCTTCAGCATTCAAAGAATGTCGTGGTGCAATTGGAATGTAGAATTATGAAATTAAGAACTTTAATCGTGTTAGCTGAAGAGCGATATATGTTCGGCACTAAAGTTTGCGGTATTGATCACAAAATTTATAAGGTCTTCTGTTCTACTGATTGTAATGTTAGATCCAGAGCAATAATCATTGTTTCGCACAATATGCAATGTTTTTGGTTATCGCACTTATGTTCTGGTGACTGCATTGCGGTTAGATGTCGTTTTGTTGAGAATTTTAGTAGCTCTGAAATCATCTTTGCTTCAGTGTACATGCCGTATGATTTGCAGGATCCTCCTCCGTCGAAAGATTTTTTGTGGATCTGGTAGATTATAGCAATTCTGAGTGTTCCACTCATCATAGTTTGTGACAGCAATGATTATAGTACTCGTTGGGGAAACTCTAATGATAACCAGAGAGGTTTAGCTCTTTTAGATTACATTATAGGCGCCAATCTGCAGGTTGCCAATGTGGTGTTATACCTACATTGGCTAACGCCGTAAGCAGGGAAGTACGCGATATTACTTTAACCTCTCATTGCTTATCTGTCGATAACTGGTGAGTTTCTGCGGAAAATTCGTGTTCCGATCATAGGTACACTGAGTTCCGGTTCAAATTGTTCGAAGAAAAAATGCAGATGAGATTTAACTTGAAAAGTTTTATAACAACTGACAGTTGAATCCAGTCGTAGTGGGACTATATGTATTGAGTGAAGCTCGATCACACTTAAGCAGTTAAGCTAATATGCAAATTAGTTATTAGCTAACTATCCATTTATTGGTTTTGGAGCTTTGTAAACAATTTATTCAGATTCCTCGCACTCAAAAACCCTAAAGTAACCCTACCAATTTGAGAAATTATTTAAAACGCCATTATTTGGCAGGCTTCTCCACAGCTTGAAAATGTCCGCCGGGGGGGGGGGGGGGGGTTTCCTGGGGGGGGGGGCAGGAGTTTCCTGGGGGCAGCTGATTTTGCTGGGGGACAGTTTTCCTGGGGGCCCCAGATGATTTGGGGGCTTAAAATTTTGCAAACCGACTTTTTGGACCTTTTTCATTCTAGACCGTGTTTCCAACTCAACTGAAGATTACTCATCGCTGAACATGACAAAAATTTCTCGCAAACTCTAATAACAATAATTTTAACAATATTACTGACAACTTAAGCAGAAGTTAAAAGAAGCACAATTATATAAAATATAGATAATCTATAATTGAAACTGCGATTAATATATATTTTATATATTAGTCACAGCTTCAGTTTATCATAAGACTCAGGCGGGTTAAACTTGCTGCTGCAAGGTATTTTCGAATGCTGTATGCCCTGAAACGGTCTTTATATAATTGTGCTTTTTTCAGTTCATTATTGAATTGTATTATTTTACTACGGGTATTTGTAACGCTATTAAAAAATTATGAGTACTCAGCGTAATATAAAATCATATTTTGCCGAATGTCCGCCTCAAAAGAAGTCCAAGCCTTTACGTTTTAACATTGAAAATTTTCGCCGGGGGGAAAATGAAAATTTCGACTGGGGACCCCCCCGCTGTGGAGAAGCCAGTTTAAGCTTATCAATTAAGCAAATATGCTAATTAGCTATTAGCTAACTATTCGATAATCGGTGTTGAATGTTTGTAGACAATTTATTCAGATTCCTCGCACGCAAAAAACCATTATTGCTGAAATTAGATTGCTTGTAAACCTAATAATTAGTGAAATATTGCAAAAACGCCTAATATAGGCTTATCAATTATGCTAATATGCACATTATCAATTTTTTGTTAACTACTCAATTATCGGTTTTAGACGTTTGTAAACAATTTATTCAGATTCCTCGTAGCCAAAAACCTTCAGCAAACCCAAATAATTATTGAAACAATTTAAGCAGTCCTAATTTTGTCTTGTCAATTAAGCTAATATGCAAATTAGCTATTAACTAACTATTCAATTATCGGTTTTCGAGGTTTGTCAACAATTTATTGAGATTCCTCGCACCCAAAAACCTTCAGTAAACCCTAATAATTAGTGAAAAAAATTAAAAAGTTTTAGTTTTGTCAATTAAGCTAATATGCAAATTAGCTATTAGCTACCTATTCAACTATCGGTTTTGGAGGTTTGTAAACAATTTATTCGAATTCCTCGCGCGTAAAAACCCTTTAGCGTTGAAATTATATTGCTTTTAACCTCAATAATTAGTGAAATATTGTAAAAAGTCCTAAGTTATGCTTATAAACTATGCTAATATGCAAATTATCTATTAGCTAATTGAGTCGGTTTTGGAGGTTTGTAAACAATTTATTCAAATTCCTCGCGCCTAAAAACCCTTAACTGCTGAAATTATATTGCTTTTATCCTGAATAATTAGCGAAACACTTTTGTAAAAAGTCCTAATGTAGGTTTATAAACTATGCTAATATGCAAATTATCTATTAGCTAACTACTGAATTATCGGTTTTGGAGGTTTGTAAACAGTCTATGCAGGTTCCTCGTACCGAAAAACCTTTTAATGCTGGAATTAGATTGCTTCTAACTATAATAATTAGTGAAATAATGTAGAAAGTCCTAATTTAGGTGTAATTAATTATGCAAATTAGTGTGTAGCTAATAAATGGCGTAAAATTTTAAAACCCTAATGCGAGGTTAGCACCCCAGGATAATTGGCTTTCAAACAAAAAAGTATCAAAATCGGCTCAGCCGTTCTTGAGATTTTTTCGGACGGTCAGACGAACGGGCGGAAATCCACTTTTCGACCCCAGAGTACAAAACATAAAACGCTTCGCTCAATAAAGTATTGAAAGAGAATTCCATCTGTTCGAACACTCAATGTCACCTACTGCCGTACACTGCTTTTTGCACTGCCCACCGAAAGCAACCAACTTACAGACTTACCCCAAAACAAAACCAAGCACTCCCACCGTATTTCTTTCGTTGATACCGTACACCGTCGAGACCAAAGCTCCTTTTACGCTAGCTTCCTCGTTAAGTTGCGCCCTATTTCCACCCACAAAATCCCTTTCAAGCAACAACTCAGTGAACCCTGTTTGATGTCCGACACAAATACAAACCAGCTCCAAAATTCGTATTTGAAGGCCAGTTGCATCAGTAGCTGTAAAATATCGTTGTTGTTGTTGCTGTAGTTGTTGTTGCCCTTGAGATTGAGTTGAGCTCGTAGGTGCACCACAGCAGTTATTTTCAAGGTACAACGGTGTCGTAAGTCGATGGCTAATCGCGTGCGCTAATGACCGAGCTGAATCTCCAAGAACAGACAGCAATGATGAAGGAACGAGCTGAAAGTACAATCAGCTAATAACCGAAGAAAACTTACTGAGATGGTGGGGACTGAACCGGGAATAATTTGAGTTTGGTCGTTCGCCAATTGAGGGGAAACTTCACTACCAATAGCGAACCTCCAGCTACAGATACTACGGAATTCAAGCATATTATTCAAGCGAAAGGCTAATATAATAAACGAAACGTGGTACGAACAACAAAAGCGATTAGCACTTGCAGATTTGCCAGCGCTACTAGTAAAATATTATACGGTAGTCCAGAAAAATACTTGTAATAAACAAAATCGGAAACACTCACCTTACTCCGCTGGGTTCAGCACAAATGCCCATTTTCAAAATAATTTTCGCCAGCGAATTACTGTTTGCTACACCAAAACCGGACTCAAAATAACGGTTTAGACAATCACACCAAAAACTTCACTTGGGTTACACCTTTTTACTATAAAGGAAATTGACTCAGGTATTGCATTACACAAGCTAAAAGAATACGCTATTTGTATATATAGCTTAATACCTTACCGAGGCCAATTTGCGTAGACATAACAATGCCAAATTTGGCAGCCGAGAATCCGCCCTAAAGTATTAAATTAATTTAAATAGTTATCTATAAAATTCACCTCCTCGCTCATCTAAACGCAGTCTAAATTTAGACAATCCAGAAGAAAACCTATTTTATATTAAGGCCATGCGGGAGATATAAATTAATGCCAATAAAATTTAACATATTTTTGGCACTTACAACCCCAAAACTACTGAAAGAAGTCTTAAAATATTAAATTACATTTCTGCCCATATCAAATCGCATGTAATAAACCAAATTAATCGTGATATACCAAATTACCTGTAATACACAAAATTTGCAATTTGTATTATAAGCTGCGGTAGTTGATGAAATTCTGTCACTGCTGTCGGATACTTTGCTAGTCCCGCGCGCGCAATTCCAGCCACACTTCGCGGCATATAAATATCAGCGACAAACTGTTTGATAACTTCTGCGTCCAGAGAACATTCGGGGTCACTAACACAATCTAACAGGCGGCTTAGCACAGATAATGAAAGCGCGACGATACGAATGAAATCACATCCACTAGTATCTTGAGGCTCTCTAGAAACACGAAAAAAATTCCAACGAACATAACACTAATTGCACTCGTTCTCGACAGAGTGCAAGAGTGCATATAAGGAAACGCATATTGGGAACATATACAGCGGAAATTTCCGAACACAAACAATAGCATTTTCAATATACATTAAAATAACGTTATCAATCCTCGAGGTTTAGAAATTTATCTGCGATTATACCCTCCCCAAATGATATCCTGGCTATGCTTCAACCAGCCAATATTGAAATTTTGGTGTGATACTCCGAATAGGAAAGAAAAACATCAATTAAACTGCTTGTTGAAACGAATTTCAAATTTTGGCTCAATAAAGAGCTGAAACATCCACTAGAAAATATAGTAAAAAAAGTAAACACTCAATGTAACCAAATGTACTTTTTTCATTTCACAACTTCGACACAATATTTTTATGAAATTTACAGAAATATAATAAACTTAACCAAGTGGAATTATACGTGGAATGAATTTTAACATTACACTATACATTTTTACCCCACCGCAGTTTTGTTTGCTATCTCGATGGACAGTTTAGCTACAGCATCGTGACGACAAAGCTAGCACAATTGGCAGGAAAACTAAAACTTCGCGCACACTTACATAACTGGCTCAGGCGGCGTGCCAACCAGTATACTCGAACCAATTGAAATAAACCCAAGTAAAACATTGCGAATGTTGATGTCGCTCAAAATCGCATGCTGCATCAATGTTGTTAAATTTTGTCCATAATCGCTATGTTTTCCAGCGACCTCCGCTAATTTCAAAGATTTCTCCAAGTGTGTTTCGGTGAACCTGAAATAAAACTTTTGGTTATGATGATATCAAACTTACGATTCCACTGATTGCGAAAATCATTGGGGCTTTGCCGAATGTGAATCTTTTCTACAAGCTTGGCATGTCGACTTAACAAGTCAAGTCATACAACAGACGAAAAACCATGATAATTCTAACATCTGAATACCCGAATTCATTGAAAAATTGAGTTCCACCACAACTGCAATATCTATTTAATTCTATCTGGTTTTCCAATTCAAATTCCAACACATCGAGTTTCCATTGCCAACTTGCCTAAAGTAACACGTGAGTGAATCAGTTATAGAGTACACCAATTTACTGCAGCCGACAAAGCATACTTACTTACCAACCAGTCGTAGTGGGACTACATATATTGAGCGAAGCTCGAACACACGTAAGCAATTAAGGTAATATGCAAATTAGTTATTGGCTAACTATTAATTTATCGGTTTTGGAGGTTTGTAAGCAATTTCCTCAGATTCCGCGCACCCAAAAACCCTTCAGCCACCCTAATAATTTTTGGAATAATTTAAAAAGTCCTAGTTTTGTCTTGTCAATTAAGCTAAAATGCAAATTAGCTATTTGCTAACTATTCAAGTATCGGTTTTGGATGTTTGTAAACTATTTATTCAAAATCCTCGCACCAAAAAACCCTTTAGGGCTGAAATTATATTGCTTTTAACCTTAATAAATGGTGAAATATTGTAAAAAGTCGTAATTTAGGCTTATAAACTATTAATTTGCATATTAGCATAGTTTATAAGCCTAAATTAGGACTTTTTACAAGATTTCACTAATTATTAAGGTTAACAGCAATATAATTTCAGCCCTAAAGGGTTTTTTGGTGCGAGGATTTTGAATAAATAGTTTACAAACATCCAAAACCGATAATTGAATAGTTAGCTAATAGCTAATTTGCATATTAGCTTAATTGACAAGACAAAACTAGGACTTTTTAAATTATTCCAAAAATTATTAGGGTGGCTGAAGGGTTTTTGGGTGCGCGGAATCTGAGGAAATTGCTTACAAACCTCCAAAACCGATAAATTAATAGTTAGCCAATAACTAATTTGCATATTACCTTAATTGCTTACGTGTGTTTGAGCTTCGCTCAATAAATTAGTCCCACTACGACTGGTCTATTAGCTAACTATTCGATAATCGCCTTTAAAGGTTTGTAGACAATTTATTCAGATTCCTCGCACCCGAAAACCCTTTAGTGCTGAAATTATATTGTTTTTAACCTTAATAATTATTGAAATAATTTAAAAGTCCTAATTTTGCCTGGTCAATTAAGCTAATATGCAAATTAGCTATTAGCTAACTATTCAATTATCGGTTTTGGAGGTTTGTAAACAATTTATTCAAATTTCTCGCACCTAAAAACCCTTTAGTGCTGAAATTATATTGCTTTTAACCTTAATAATTAGTAAAATATTGTAAAAAGTCCAAAATTAGGCTTATCAACTATGCTAATATGCAAATTATCTATTAGCTAACTGCTCAATTATCCGTTTTGGAGATTTGTAAACAGTCTACGCAGATTCCTCGCACCCAAAAACCCTTTAATGCCAAAATTAGATGGCTTCTAACTGTAATAATTAGTGAAATATTGTGGAAAGTCTTAATTTAGGCTTAATTAATCATGCAAATTAGCCTGTAGCTAATAAACGGCTTAAAAAATTTCAAACTCCAATAAGAGGTTAACACCCCGGGATAATTGGCTTTCAAACAAAAAAAGTTTATCAAAATCGGTTCAGCCGTTCCTGAGATTCTTTTCGGACGGACAGACATCCACCTTTCGACCCCCAAGTACAAAACAAAAACGCTTCGCGAAACTCCAAGCTTCGCTCGGAGTTTCGCTTCGCTCAATTAAATTTCAATTTAAAACATAGCTATCAGTTATTATAACATTTTTATAGAAAACACACGATAATTCCTGCCGAGTGGGCGTCACAAATGTATCCGTCGGACGATGCATCATACTAGCCTCATTAATCGGATTGAGCGACATACTGATACATTCCAAGCAAAGCCTGCCTAAAACAGTAACAACAATACAAAATTAAGGGTCACAAAACTGCTGAAGGATTCTAACGCAAGCCAGCCTTTTCAAAATGTGTGCAGTACCTATCACCAGAGGTTTTAAGAGAAGTGTACTAGTGCAACGGCGTAATTTAACTTTTGTTTACAAGTAGAACAAGACAAACCAAATGGGACAAATTTGTATTCGAATCTAGCTACTCGCCAGTTCAAAAGTTATTAGACCTGTAAGTAATCAACTGGCGTTAGCAGATGCTACACATGTTTGAGAATACGAGCCATAGACACAAGTCCAAACAACAACAACAACAACACCAACAACACCAACACAGCCAACAACAACAACAACAACAACAACAATCACAACCTAATACTAGTTTATATATACTAACTCGATTGAACCAGTTGTAGTGGAACTACATGTAGTGGGCGAAGCACGAACACACGTATGTTACGCTAATATCCAAATTATTATTAGCTAACTATTCATTAATTGGTTTTGAAGGTTTGTAAACAATTTATTCAGATTCCTCGCACCCAAAAACCATTATTGCTGAAATTAGATTGCTTGTAATACTAACAATTAGGGAAATATTGCATAAACGCCTAATTTAGGCATACCAATTATGATTATATGCTAAATATCTATTAGGTAACTACTCAATTATCGGTTTTAGACGTTTGTTAACAAGTTGTTCAGATTCTTCGCGCCAAAATACCTGCAGTAAGCCCTAATAATTATTGAAATAATTTAAAAAGTCCTAGTTTTGTCTTGTTAATTAAGCTAATATGCAAATTAGCTATTATTAGGCTTAATTAATTAAGCAAATTAGCCTGTCGCTAATTAATGGCTTAAAATTTTAAAACCCCAATGCGAGGTCAACACCCCAGGATAATTGGCTTTCAAACAAAAAACTTTATCAAAATCGGTTCAGCCGTTCCTGAGATTCTTTTCGGACTTACAGACGGACGAGCGGACATCCACCTTTCGACCCCAGAGTACAAAACATAAAACGGTTCGCAAAACTCGGAGCTTCGCTCAATAACTTACTAATCGTTTCTTTCTGAGCGGAATCTGCATACAGCCAACGATAGTGGTGTGGAAAAACGTGTCTAACAACAAATAACGCAAGTGATTGCAGTGCAACATTGGCTTCACTGCTCGTTGACAGACCATTGTTTACCTGTAAATTTAATGAATGGTACACCAGATATTTAATTTATCAGATACGGTGCCCGGATGTCACGTTTCTGCCAAATATTAAATCAGAACAGGACATCCACCAAATAACAAATCTGAACCGGATATCATGCCAGTCACTAACTGTCAAGTAAACTCAACTTTTGAATTGCTATAACTTTTGTCACAAGCACTATTAGTTTTGCTACGAAAGTTTAGCGGATTGCCAAAAAGCTGAACGTGATTTTAGCTAAGGTAATTACGACAATTTAGAAGACGCACAAAAATCTTAGTATTACACAAATTATTGACCGTTTTATGAATTCTTTACTTTCAAGCAAGTTTCAACTAATCGTAGCACTGCGAGTGTGAAACAATGAACGCCGTTGTTTGATTCAATGTCTGAAATCACTTTGACCGTTCCGAAATCCGAAAGCCTAAAATTAAGTAAATAATATTCTATAACAAACTAAAGTTCGTGCCGTTTCGACAACGGCTATTTCACATACTGAACTCCCCACCCACAGCTACTCAGCATATTATTTGGTTGTAAGCAGGGTGCAACCGGAATTGCAATTTACCGGAACCGGAATTTGAAAATTTTACCGGAACCGGAACAGGAACCGGAAAGTGAAAAATGCATTTCACCAAAAATTTCATTTTAATATTTTTTTGCTCTATTATTTGTAAAACAACCTTAGTCGAACATAAGTATTTAATTTGTTGTATTTTAGATTTTCGTCGTCGACTGAAGTGAAATCCACCATCAATGGCTTATATTCGGAGTACAAGTGGCTTTCAAAAGAGATTCTTAAAAATTAGCAAGTTAAGAAAACGGCCAAATTATAACACCGGAATTTTAAATCCGGTAAAAATTTACCGGAACCGGAAGGTGAAAAAATGCCGGAACCGGAATTCCGGTTGCATCCTGGTTGTAAGCATCGAAGAAAGAGCCCGAACGCCATCGTAAACAAACGTGTTTGTAACTCAATTTAAAAAACCATATAGCTTACGTTGGCCATCGTTCCAGATCAGTCGGATGACAAAAACTAATTCGACCAAGTTGTTGCAAAATCTGAAATTCAAATCAAACCATTGATACATACCTAATAAATTGCTACACCCAGATAATGTGATAGCCGCCGATTCACAAAATCAAAATACCGCCAAATTGTCCATTAAAAACACCATTTACCTAAGGTAAGAAAGTATCCGGCTCCGGTATCTTTATCGTACCCGCGCGCTCCTTGGTATTAATACACTCAAAAGAATAAACTATTGCCAACTCCAAAACTAATCTTAAACACAAATATAACATGAGCGCGTGACTGTAAACAATTTATAATTAATTACATCAGCTAAATTAATCATTTTAAAATTTTTTTGACCACTTACATCAATATGAAACGTGTTACAAGCATTTGACGCAATTTCAACACACAACTGAGGGATCTGACTGAAACAGTTTTCGTTATAATATTCGTAAAACCTGAAATATAAATAAAAATAAAAAAGAATTAGACGCTTGGATTTTTAAAAACTTTCAGTTTGTGTTATGCTAGAAAGGTATGACCTCTGTCATATTTCAGATTGACAAACAACCAATTACCCCGTGACGATCCGAAGCTTTTATAACCGAATTCCCGGACCGGAAATTTTCCAAACCAAAACCCACATTTTATTAAAGTAATTCAATACGCAGACCAGGGATAGGAGTCCCGGTCTTGGTCTCGACAAGTCTCAGTATTTCGCAGGGCTCGGTCTTGGTCTCGCTTTTCTTGAGTCTCTGTGGTTTGGAACCGAGAGCAGAAGTCGAGGATTCAGTAAATGTATGGCTGTATTGTTGAAGTAAGTGATGGCCGATGAATAAATTTTTTGTATGACTTTATGATTTACCAATTTAACACTCGGGGTTTTGCATTTTGTAGAAGTGGAAAATTGGAAAATATCAAAAACCCAATTTCCAACTACTATGATGTTTAAAAACCGTAGTTGGAAATTGGCGTTGCAAATTCCCAGACAGCGGGCACAAGATAAAGTGGATGACGCATAATAATTACAAGAATATATTGTGAAAAAACACCAAAAAGCTATGAAAAACAGAAAAAACTATAAAAACACAAAAAAATAATTTGTTTTGGAAATTTAAATTTTTCTCGGTGGTGACCAAACATTGACCGCGACCGAGAATTTTCTTGGCCGCTCTCGGTAGTTAGGTTTCTGTCCCCGTTTTAACCGAAACCGCCTAACTCTGGCACAGACTTACCGATTAAAACCAATCTGGTAGCACAATCATTTTTAATCTCACGACCACCTGATATCAATCACAAATTTTAGAACATTGGACGACATGTTTCCTATCAATTTAATAAAAATTGATGCAAATACCCTACCTCCCTTCCTTTTACTGCTCCGCTCCAACCTTTTACAAACCCCTTCAGACCAAAACTCACGTTTCCAACACAGCAAGCGCAACTTCAACAAATGCCACAAACTTCGGTGCAAAATTCGCATCACAGCGTAAAATGCGCACTATTAAACTTAAAATTGTTTCAACAAGGCTAGGATCGAGATCAGTTGATACATCAAGCTGAGATGAAGTTGCATTTGACAAACGCAATGACTGCAGCGCGTGACGCAATTCCAGATGCATTATTTGCCAACCGTTCACAGGTAAACGCCATTGGATAATCCCAGTCGCAATACTGTCTGAAATAAAAAAACGACAACTAACCAAAGTGGTTGCAACATTTACAACACAGACACCTTAAAGCGACCCAATGCGTCAGTGTCATTAATATGTGTTACAACTTTCATCAAAAAATTGTGCAAAAATAGACATTACAAAATTATTAGGCTTTATGCGTAGTTTCTGGATGCGCTGGAATGGGATCCTTCGAATCTTACATAGAATTATTAGCCCCTATTACTTAATGTATATGTACACATTAGAACTAGACTAACCGTCATCAGGTAAAATTTCTCCGCTTGTTCCAACTGGTATCAAAAATTCTTCTAAAACAAAACAAAAATTTTAAACAGAAACCGCATTACTAACGCCAAACTTCGCAAATAGTTTCATACAAATTATATTTGCGCATTTTTTGGAAAGAAAAGTTTCCTGTGCTGCAACCTGAAAAAGTTCCTACAAACACCTGGACAAATATCCCAAGGGAGGAGGGCTACACCCAAGCCGGCTTACCTTTTAATCCATACGGATGTCGCGATGTAGTTAAACAATACACAGCATCATCGTCATCTCCTTCTGCGCCCAATGCTGTTTCATCAATATCCCGTAAGCGTTCTGCGTATATTGGCAGCCTTTGCATGAGAACAAGAATCTAAAAATTTTACATACTCAGCTCCGCTCCCAACAAGTCCACGCCAAATTTTAATGTCACCCGGTGCTCGTAGTTATTATTTTACGGAAGTCAATCTAGTAGCGCATTCAAGTTGAAGGTTCTAACTTAAAAAAATTTTTTTACGAGTGAATCTAGCTTAGGATTTAAACTTTCTAACCTTTTCACAACTTTCACGAGAAGCCGCGCACAATGCCGTTGTCATTTTCAGTGCTGGAAACGGTCGCGCAGGAAACTGATATAAACTTTCCAGAAAATACAGCGATACACCACGACTAAATTCCTAAAAGTTAACAAAATACCTGACCACATCAATTTTTAAAGGATCACTGATAATAAAAATGGCCCGTGGCTGATTTGGGAGGGCGCGCTTTCTTCTGGTGCGCCCCACTTTTTCCTAATAATTTGTCAGGGGTCATATGTTTCACAAATGTTGTCTGGATTTATCTTTTATCTGTTTTCGTGACACCGATTATATAACATGAAAGTATTATTTTAAAAAAATCGAAATTTTGTTGTTTTATTAGTAAACAAAAATCACATTAGAAAGGCGCTAAAATATTGCTCAAAATTTCAACAATAAAATTGCATAATCCACAATATAACAAAACAATACACAAATGTAATAAAATAACATACCCATCGCAGTAGTAAATCAAATAAACATACCTGACTCCAAAATTCTTCCACAACTTCACGTTGGTTGACCGAGCTACAAATTGCGTCCACAAGCAGCTGAAACACATAAGACAGATGAGATTTTGCGTCGATAACCCGAAACAGAACACTCTTTTACATGGCATTAACTGTCAAACAATTCTAAGACAAGTCTCTAAACCGTTCGAAGGCTTCCAGAACCATTTCAGTCCTCTAAATCACTAAGCTAAGCAACCTTTCCACTTCAGGTTCGGTGAATCCATTTTTATTCACCTCTGAATCTGCAATTGACTCTGGTTCGTATAATACCAGCAATGAATCTACCAATCGAAATATATGCTGTCTCAGCCTTGCATTCAACCACTGAAACAAAATACAAAATAGTTTTATAATCAGGGTGCAAAGTGAAACAAAATACAAAATAGTTTTATAATCAGGGTGCAAAGCGGAACTGGCTTATACCGGAATCGGAATAGCAAATTTATACCGGAATCGGAATTACAAAATTTGTGCCTATGCGGATAATTTGTATTAAGAAGTATAATATTGATTAAGGGTGTATGTTGGCTGGCAACAATTCTCAAAAACGTCGCATGAACAAATTGGCAATCATTTTTTGGCTCTGTAAAGCTAAACTACAATCAATTATTGATGTTAACTTGTCGAAAACATTTTAATAGATAAACGATGCAGAATTTTATACAAAATATCACAACAAGTAGGCCTAAAATTAAAATGTGTAAATTCCGAGTTCGATTGGTACTCGTTTGGAATCGGAATTCTAATCGGAATCAAAATTCCGATTGCTCCCTGTACACACATAGCGGCTGCTATTTATTGAGTTTCGTTGCTCAAAACTGGTGATATATTATTTCAGGGTGAAGTATATCCTTGGCAATGATTCAAGTATGCGCCGGCCACCACCGTTGACGCCTGAGTGGGGCACACGATTAATGAACGAACGCTATGAGCGGCTGAATATTGTGGGTGAAGGCACCTATGGCAAGGTGTACAAAGCTGTTGAGAATGCGACAGGTAAGTTGAAAACATTTCGAGTGTAGCCAACGCAATTCTTGATAAGTTAACTTTTATCGAAATCAATTTAATAGATAAATGATGCAGAATTTTTATACAACATATCACAACCAGTCGCAGTGGGACTACATTTATTGAGCGAAACTCGAACATACGTAAGCAATTAAGGTAATATGCAAATTAGTTATTAGCTAACTATTCATTTATCGGTTTAGGAGGTTTGTAAACAATTTATTCAGATTCCGCGCAGCCAAAACCCCTTCAGTAACCCTAATAATCATTGAAATAATTTAAAAAGTCCTAATTTTGTCTTGCCAATTAAGCTAATATGCAAAGTAGGCACTACTAACTATTCGATTATCGGTTTTGTGGGTTTGTAGACAATTTACATGGGTTTGTAGACAATTTACAGATTCCTCGCACCCAAAAACCGAGTATTGCTGAAATTAGATTGCTTTAACCCTAATAATTAGTGAAACATTGTAAAAGTGCCTAATTTAGGCTTATTAATTATGTTTATATATATATGCAAATTATCTGCTAGCTAACTACCCAATTATCGGTTTAGAGGTTTCTAAATTAGATTGCCTGTGACTGTAATAATTAGTGAAATAATGTAGAAATTTATTCAGATTCCTCGCAGCCAAAACCCCTTCAGTAACCCTAATAATCATTGAAATAATTTAAAAAGTCCTAATTTTGTCTTGCCAATTAAGCTAATATGCAAAGTAGGCATTAGCTAACTATTCGATTATCGGTTTTGTGGGTTTGTAGACAATTTACAGATTCCTCGCACCCAAAACCGAGTATTGCTGAAATTAGATTGCTTGTAACGCTAAAAATTAGTGAAACATTGTAAAAGTGCCTAATTTAGGCTTATCAATTATGATTATATATATATATGCAAATTATCTGCTAGCTAACTACCCAATTATTGGTTTTAGAGGTTTCTAAATTAGATTGCCTGTGACTGTAATAATTAGTGAAATAATGTAGAAAGTCCTAATTCAGGATTAACTAATTATGCTAAGTAGCCTGTAGCTAATAAACGGCTTAAAAGTTTAAAATCCCAATGCAAGGTGTACACCCCAGGATAATTGGCTTTCAAACAAAAAATGTTTTTCAAAATCGGTTCGACCGTTCCTGAGATTCTTTTCGGACGGACGGACATCCACTTTTCGACCCCAGAGTACAAAACATCGCGAAAAGTCGAGCTTCGCTCGTAGTTTCGCTTATCTCAACAAGTAATTCTAAAAATTAAAATGTGGAAACTATGATTCCGATTGTTTGTGCAATCGGAATCAGAACTCGTTTTGAATCGGAAATCTAATCGGAACTGAAATACCGATTACACCCCGAATGATTCTGGGGCTCATTTCTTAGACGCAAAGATGTGGCAATGTTCCAAATCTACTAGATTTATAGACAACACTGCCTTAATTTTACAGATCAAAACAGTCACTGATTCGCACCTTCAAGAGCTCATCAGAACCTACCGATATAAAACTTCCAAATCCCTTTTCCAGGATTAGGGTACAATCGGAATTACAAAAATACTGAAATCGAAACTTTGAAGTATAAATAATACTGGATTTGTTACCGAATTGGAGAGTGGGAGAGTGCAACATACATTTTATCGAAAAATTAATTTCTAACACAATTTCATTTACCCAAAAATACAAAATTATTTAACATTTGTCATCAAGCATGGTTAAGATATTTAAAGAAAAAATCAACAAAGAAGTTCAGCTTTTACTGAGAAATCCCAGTGAATAATATCTAATTCAATACCGGAACCGGATAAAGAGAAATACCGAGCTTGCCTACCAAAACCGGAATTTCAGTTTTACCCTGTCCTGTTTCTCAAACTTACCGAACATCGTGTAACAAACGGCATACGCAGAGCGTTTGTAAACCACACCAGTCCACCAGACGTTTTCGCTGCGATGCTTATCCTTTTCAGCATACTCAAATCATTTTTTGACAGCGCTCCTTGACAAACTGTGTCTTCTCTGCCATTTGACGTCATATTCTTTGCCAAATATCCGCTTACAACAAGCCAAATGCCAGCAAACTCTGACTGCTTGGACGGGAGCGAACCAGAAACAATGTGTACGATACGCTTAAACACATCAAGTGTATTTGCACAAAAATTAACGCACTTATCACTGTTAACAACCAAAAATCGAAAGTATGCTAAAGAAGCAAATTGGAAAAGTTGCTGTCTTACAGTACTTTTGAGACTAGTTAGCCCAGATCTGACGATCTAAAAGAGTAAGTCCAAAAAATAAGATGGAAAGACATAATTCCAATTCAAAACGAAAGGTAGCCATAATTTAAATAGGTAATTTCAACATCGCATCTCGTCTGCCTTACAGAACAGAGCTTTACACCTCAGAGTCACGTATTACACGTTTTCTAGGTAAACCAAACAATATCTCAACAAACTGCTAATGCTCTACCTTCACTATGGTCCACTCGGTATTGCTTGTTTTTGCGGAGGTTGATCCCGCGCGATCGCTATACTCAAGCGCCCACCACAGCATTTCCGTCACAGCGACAGTTTGTAAAATATTGCACTGCGCCATCCTGCCATCGATAATCATGCAATCAGTATCACTGTAAACTGTAGCACCAAACGCTAATCGATTACTGCCGATACGTGTTCCAAAGTGCGTGTTGCGAAACAACGACACAAACTTTGTCAATAGTTCAATGAACGCAAAATTACGATATAACTCTGATTGCCATTCCGATCTGGCAGCGTATAGTGATAAAAGATATGTGTTAAGTAATTTCAACAAATGCACTTGCAAGTTCAAATTGTGTAGCGTTAGACGTTTCACCCGAATTCGTGACTGAAAAACAGAAGTACAGTTAGGGAGGCCTTATACTGTAAACGCCGAGCCAAACACAAATTTGTAAAACAGTTCGAGACTATCCAAAAGTTCTAAAAAACAGTAAAATGTCAACAGCGGCGTAAGTAAACGCCTTCAAAATTGATATTTCTACCAAACAGGATGCAACCAGACATGTGGATCCGACTTAGCACATGGTAAAACTAATTCAGCTCTAGCCATTTCGCTGAAAGGTCCATTATCGTCCGTCTTCTCACTCGTCCATTCGGGCTCAGTAATAAACTAATCTACTCAAACTAATTCACCTTGTGCAACTTTTTCAACAATAGCTACACACAATAACTATGCGAAAAAATTAATCTCTAATTGCATCAGCTTTTCATATTACAAACAATTCCCAAAACTGGTAAGAAATCCTATCTCAACCAAGTTTTGGAATACCATTTTCCAGCGACCGCAAGGTATTTACCTGCTCGCTTTTCCGATCGAATTCGTATCGTTTTGAGGCTAACTTTTCAAACGCAGTATATAACAAAGTCAAATACTGAACATTTTCATCCGCCTGATCCGGAATTAAGAGCTTGACAGACTGTGCCAACACCGTCAAGCGTTCGTGTAAGCCTGCTGTGTAATCTCTACTAACTGGTGAGAGTAAAGATCCAGCTTGCGATGTCCCAGCATCGCTTTCATGATGTAACAATAGCGAAGCAAATAGTGATTCCACTACGTATAGTGAACACAATTGTTCACCGAAATAAAAGTCTTCTACCTAAATATATAACATACATGTTGACAAGAGATGCCTCTACTTCTCGGAGTTTAGAAAAAGTGTTGCCCATGTAACGAATCGCTGCCACTGCCAGACTGCCACTTATATACTATATGTTACAGAGGTCAAAATTTAGGTTTGCTTAATTGCTGCTATATGCGCGTTTACAATATGTTTTATCTATGCAATCATTTTTCAGGTCAACGCAACATCTAAACTGATTATGATCTCTGGAAACATTCCTGCCTCTTACAGAATTTCTCGAAAACTAGCATCAGGATTCCACCGGAATATCTGTTAAAATCGATTCCTAATCCTGATTCGGCAATGTAGAAAGCAGGAAACGGAATTTTTAGGGTGCCGCGTCAAATTATTCAAACAGAAAGATTACAGGTGCTAAATTATTAGTTCGACATGAATGCTTTCCTCTTTTTGTATTTAGTTTAATAATTCTTGGATTAAACTATTTGAAAATGTTGTAAAATTGATGAAAACGAGTTTGAAATCGCGAAAAACTTGCTTAAAGAGCGGTTGCAACTAGTTTACTGAAAAGTAAAACAACAATTCGGTGTTGAAAATGATTTTAAATGCTGGTTCCTATTCTGGCAACAAAAATTCAAAGTATTAAAATGTACGTACCGCTTCAAGTAGCTTGACGTCACACGATTTGATTTGCTTCTGAAAACATTAACACAGAGATAGCACATTTTAAAATTTCCCATTTCTATTTGAACTTGTAACACAAAATTGCAATGTGGGACACTGCTTAAGATATATATTCATACACGTCAATAATGTACGGGGTAATTGATCTTACGAAATTTAGTTGGTCATTTCGTTTACGAGTTTTGACCTGCGTTTGCAAATCTACCGATATTTAAAAACAGAAGTGAGCCAATACTTACTAACCTAACAAACCAAATCCAGGCGCTAATCAAACATTTCCTATAGCCTTAGATTATAGAACTCAATTGAACACAAATTCAAGTATACACTATACTTACCTCTAAACTGGTATTCTGACAGTTTAGCTGATAACGCACGTACACGTTGAATAGGCTAAACGCGTCTACAGCAGAAACTTCCTAACACAAAATAATAAAAGAACACAGTAAGCAATCTTCGGTAAACTAACTGCATTGGGGTTCTTATTTTCGAGTAACAACTCGCACTTGCCTCAATAGCTAAAAAGTAGGGATGTGCCGACTAATCGGCATCGGCACCGGTAATAATCGGCACTTTTCGTGAGTATCGGCATCGGCACTGCAAAAAAGTTGCCGATTCTTTCCCGATACTTTTTGCACATAACAATCAGTTGGAATGCTATCAATTTCAATTCTGGGCGCACACCAGTGTGTCTGCTCGGGAAAATTGTTATCTCTCTTGCGCTTGTGTTTGAAAAATAAAATTATAATCGTTTATGATGGTTAGAGTTTTAGCCTTCATATCACAATGTAATGTAGTATAGATTCTATCTGCTTATAAAGCATGGTTTACTAAAGTTTAAATCGGCAGCGGCAAAATTTCAAAATAAAAATCGGCACCGGTATCGGCTAAAATTTTGGTATCGGCACATCCCTACTAACAAACAAACAAAATTTTCTGCTTGAAACAGTAAACACGTACGTATGATTAAATTCGAGTTCAACACAAAAACCGCATACAGAGAAGGTGTTATGTATAGACAAATATCAAATTAACTAAGTCCAATTAATAGTATGTTCGAAACCGATCAAACGGGACCATTGCTTATTCTTTATAGAATGTAACACCTTGCAACCAGGGTGCAACCGGAATTACAATTTACCGGAACCGGACCCGGAATTTGAAAATTTTACCGGAACCGGAACCGGAAAGTGAAAAATGCTTTTCACCAAAAATTTCATTTTAATCTTATTTTTTGCTCTATTATTTGTGAAATAACCTTAGTCGAACATAGGTATTTATTTTATTTGTTGTATTTTAGATTTTCGTCGTCGACTGAAGTGAAATCCACCATCATTGGCTTATATTTGGAGTACAAGTGGCTTTCAAAAGAGATTCTTAAAAATTAGCAAAGTTAAGAAAACGGCCAAATTATAACACCGGAATTTTTAAATCCGGTAAAAATTTACCGGAACCGGAAGGTGAAAAAATGCCGGAACCGGAACCGGAATTCCGGTTGCACCCTGCTTGCAACATGATAAACAACCGTAACTAAAAAGCTCGTTTCTGTAATAACTAACCAGCTTTAGTGACAGTTGGCGAAAAAATTCGATTTGATGCATTGATAGGTTTAATGTCGATAGCTTCTGTAAACTTGAAGCCAAGTTTCTAAAACGGTGAACACACTCTTGTGAATGAAAACTGAAATATAGCGCCCACTTAGTGCACCATCTTAAATTAGTCTATTAATGTAGTTACAGTAGCTGCATAAACATTTTTAAACTATACCACTTGAATTTTAAAACAAATAATACTCACTCCTCTCGACCACCATATACAAATGGCGCACTTTTAATCTCATTCGAAAAGTTTGTAATTGCAGTTGTAAACGCATTCTAAAAACACAAAACCTACGTAACACAGAAGTTAAAAAATTGTAACGCCTTATTTGCTGTCGAATCATCTAATATTAACATTTGTATTATGGTTTGTCAGTTCAGGTAGGAACCAAGAGTTTAGAGCTTTTAAGAAAACTGGATTACGGGTGGGTTTGCGTTTGGAAAGCATACAACGAGTTGGAAGATTAACTTATTCTAGCAGCTTGTCCCAATTTTTACCAAGGCCGTCTTTTGACAGAGTCAGGTTCACAGTCACTAATCTACCCAGCCCGCCATTGCATATATATGCACTAAGGCAGGCATATCTCAACTGCGATGTCAGCCTAGGTAGGAAAGGAACTAGGGTGCGAACGGTTTTCGGTTCCGGTTTAATATCCTACAAAAACTGATATCAATATCCGGAATAAACTCACCGGATACCGAATATGGCGCATGACACACCTTATAAGGCAAAACGTACTTAACTCAGTTTTCATAGTTACAACATACACGCGATCAATCAAAAAGAATAAGTACGTACCAAAATATACGTGCAGAATCTCGAAACATATATTAATGTCATACGTACGTACATTTCATGAAAATTACAAATATTTCAATTACATTGCATCACTTAATGGACAAGCATGTCTCGCATGCTGACATACTCAAATTAAATCATGTTGGAGTAAAGATTTTTGTTTAAAAGGCAAGACTGCTAGACGACTAGATTGGACAATTCAAATCGCATCAGATTTCAATTAATTCTACCTCATCGACATGTATAGCATTGAGCATATTCCAAACGTTGCGGTAACATATCGACCGCCGATATAATTGGTTTGTAACAGCATTTGATAGAGTCATTGCAAAACTAATACAAAATTAAAATTCCCTAAAATAAAATCGAAAGTGGGCATTTCTACGACATGACATTACAACATAGAAATGGAAGGTATACTGTTCAAACCATATACATATACTTGAAAGAGCAAATCCCATAACTATATTTTTATAAACAGCAAAATTCCATTTAATGCACCGCACGGTTAGCTTAGTCATTCTTAATTTCGAAAGATAATTCGTGATAATTGCTGGAATTTATAAGAAATAAGCAAACTTTCAACTTTATTAGCATCCATCATCGAATTGCAACGTTGTTGAGTAGTATATGATAATCCACCGTGGATTACCGAAAATATTCTGAAAATTACCCGTGCTGATCCTGCAACTGTTACCTGGTTTGTGATAGGTCACACAATGAGCTTTCAAAACAAAACTGTCTCGTTCAGTGTTTTGCTTCAACGATCATTTGCTGTGAATGCGACAGTTGCATTGGACTTGTTAACGCTTTTTTCAACCACCATATTCCGAAATGCGTGTATCATCTGCAAATTTCCAACAGGACGGCGATTATTTTGGTACCCAAGCAAGGTTTCGCCGAGGTATTTAGATCTTGTTATGGGTCTGATTGCCCCAACCTCTATGCGAATCTTTGAGACCGGCAACTGTACCTCTTCGTTAGTTTGGAATCTAAAGGTACTCGTCCATTATTTTATTTCAGCACCTTTACCCAGCTAAGTCTGCGCTCGATTGATAGCATATGCCGCAGTAACGGCGTAATTTTTCCCCTGGAAAAATTATACCGAAATAATTTTTCCTCCGGAAAAATTACACTAGCAAAGGCGAAACTTTCCCATTGAAAAATGACACTAGTTCAATTGTTCACTCCGGACATTATGAGGTACAAAAATGAGATGTTTGTAAAGCCTTGTTATCAGTATTGATCCATTATAAAGCTCAGGGATTCAGGTCTTCCATGATCTAACTATCAATATTGTAAGCATGTGAGATACGACCCATCTGGGGCCCCCCAGGAAAACTGCCCCCCAGCAAAATCAGTTGCCCCCAGGAAACTGCTGGGGGCCCCCAGGAAACGCCCCCCCCCCCGGGAATTTTCAAGGCTGTGGAGACGTCAGTTATGTGCACATGGAATATAGTGCAGTGCACTATGTATGCTAGCTGGCAGCATACGGTCGACACATATAGTCGACGAAAAATGCAGTTGGAGGGGAGGGCTGTGTGGTGCAGTGGTAGAGTATTCGCTTAAGGATCCGGTTCGTACCCAGACTGACAAGCATAATCAAAATGAGTTTGAGAAAGATTCTGCAGGCATATAATGTTACTGAAGCGACTAGCCTGTCCAAACACGTTTTCGATCTATATGGCATCTACTTTAATTGTAAACCTGCTTGACAATAAATGTATATATCAGTATTCAGTAGCGCAGCCGTTGCAAGCACCTCTGCGTCTGTAGCCCATACACACCAAGTTTATCCATGCCGCTTTTTTCACCTAGGAATCTACGGCATAATTTTACTGTGATCCAACCATATATTTAAACTTTATACGAATAGACGTGAAACAATACCTGTTAAGCATTATATTTATTGCATTGATGTTTATCATTAAGCAAGCGGACTTTGAAGCCATACTTGAAATGGTAATTTTGTCTGGGGGAAATTACACCGGTGTAATTTTTTCCTGGGGAAGAATTACGCCGTAACATCGGCTCCTCTAGAGCTGGACAATTTGTTGCAATCGAGAAATTTAACGCTCGACCCTGTAAAATGCTAAGCAATGTGAGCGGTTAATTAGGGCTCTGTGGCCGTTTGGTCAATTGTATGCAGCAGACGTGCATGGTCTGGATGACCCTTTCTCCGAAGTACTGCGAATATACATAGTTTTTGCCCTAATTTCTGCGAAACATATGGCCGCGCGGGGAATCGAACCTCGGACCTCTCGCTTACTAGTCAAACTCGCAACCCATTACACCACGCGGCTAATGTTACACTTTTCTCCAGTAGTATATGTGCCCGTGTATGCATGTGTCTTACATTACATATATACGTACGTACACTATGCAAATACACATGTTACACCACATATACCAACATTCTCCTTTCTTTAGGCGGTCGTCCCTGACCGCAACTCCGAACTTCCCCGAATCTATGGGCCTACTATTTACGGCGCCGATCTCGGTTGGACCTGATATTATAATTTTCCCTAGTACTATATGTTCACGTGTATGTATGTGTCTTACATTACATACACTGCACATACGTACCCTATCGCTAACTGATGAGGCAATAGGTGCCCACATTTGAGAATATGGGCCCTGATATAAAATAAATAATGCAATATATATAACAAGTACGAGATATAATAAGGGGACGTAACAGTAATAAGTGGTAGGTGATATAAGGGGCCTGTCAAGCAACTATTAATGATTTATGCAAAATCAGTTTAATTTAGCCTAATTCTGTAGTTCATATGATGCGGTCAAAATTTAAGAAAGAAATGAGGTCAGTCTTGCTTATGCGATCTAAAAAAACCCTACAAGAAGTTTAACTACTGGTAAACCATTGTACATGGAAGGTGAACTATTCCAGCAAAGCATGATGCGAAAGAAAAAAGAATTTCTTGGCATATTTGAATGAGCCTGAGGCACCCTTATTCGTAGGAATAGGGAATGCAACCGAGGGTGGCCATTAGGCATGCAAAGAATTACATCGTTAACATTCGATTATATGTCATTATGTACTATCATACATCAGGGTGCAACCGGGATTCCGGTTCCGGCATTTTTCACCTTCCGGTTCCGGTTAATTTTTAGCGGACTTGAAATTCCGGTATTAAAATTTGGTAGGTGGAAATAACGATATTTTACTAAAAAATTGCGATAAAAATTTAATAGATTTCATTCGTATATATAGCAGGGTGGCACCGAATCCACGATTTGACCGAATCCGAATCCAGTGCGCCCAAACCGAATTCGAATCCGAATCCTGCATATTGCCAATTTCAGATATATCTATAATTTGTTTCAGAATATCAATGCAATGCCAGCCGTATAACTTTTAATACGTTAATATATTTCGTCCCGACGTCAGTTCTGAGATTTCTCACCTGAAAAAATATTGATTTTCATAGCAAATTTTAAAATTTCATTGCTTAAAAATGCAAAAACATATTGCCGAACTTTCTTGGATTCGGCTTTTCCACAACCGAATCCGAATCCGAACGTCAAATTTTTGCCGAATCTGAATCCGAACCTTTGTTGCCACCCTTCATATATTTTATATAAACGTTGACATTCGCCGAAAAAAATTAAAAGGAATTTTTCGGTGACATGTATTTTTCATTTTCCGGTTCCGTTTCCGCTAATTTTTTTCAAATTCCGGTTCTGGTAAATTGTAACACCGGTTGCACCCTGTCGTTAATACCGGTTGCACCCTGTCGTATATATAGTTGTTAAGTCTGCTAAGAGACGTCTATACCCTAACGGCTCGAGTCCGAGTTCTTGCATTCGCGTTTTGTAATCAGTAACACAGGGTGGCACCGAATCCACGAATTGACCGAATCCGAATCAGAATCCAGTGCTAATTTGCCGAATCCGAATCCTGCATGTTGCAAATTTCAGATATATCTATAATTTGTTTCAGAATATCAACGCAATGCCAGCCGTATAACTTTTAATACGTTAATATATTTCGTCCCGACGTTAGTTCTGAGATTTCTCACCTGAAATAAAAAATATTGATTTTTATAGCAAGGTATTTAAAAGTTTTATTGCTTAAAAATGAAAAAACATATATATTGCCGAACTTTGTTGGATTCGGCTTTTGGATTCGGCTTTTCCACAACCGAATCCGAATCTGAATCCGAACCTCAAATTTTTGCCGAATCCGAACCTTTGTTGCCACCCTGCAGCAACACCGAAATGAAGAATGGAAATTATTCTTCTGGTGAAATATCACTGTGCCCTTTCGGGACAGTCAATATCGCGAAACACGCGACTATTCCAAACCGAGTAATTGTATTCTAGTGTAGCTAGAACAAAACACCTATATGCTGTCTCATAATCCTTATATATCCCTAAATGATTTGAACCACTTAAAAAGCAGGTTTATTGCTTCGTACGTTTTTGTTGCAATGTTTTTGCAGTGTACTTCAAATTCAAGCGATTGGAGAAAAGTAACACCAGCATTGGTTAGAAACTAGCTTTCTCTAAAACGTAATTGCCAATATTCAACTGTTACGTGTCTGCGTAGTCAGCGAAAGCATGTAGAACATTTTGTAAGCAATTACGAGAGTAGCCTGTATCTAATTTGAGAATACCACAATATATTTTAAGATCACCAGAAACATGTATACGTTAATATTACGCATTAAGACAATCAGTAGTATAGTTTACATACGCGAGAAACAAATATGGGCCTAGCATTGATCTTTTTGGAACACCTGAAGTTACGTATCTCACTTCAGACAGGTTTTCGCTGAGTTTGACGCGCTTCATTCTGTTTGATAAAAAGCCTGTATCCAGTTTAACAAAATCTTAGTTAGCGGACGTTTTTCAGTCTTAGTGTGATTGTTATAATTTTCGAGGTTGATTGGCTGGAAGCTAATGTATAGGCAGTGTAGAATCTTGACATTTGTAACATGCGAATGCATGGAGACAAAATAAAACCCTATGTTGATGCTGCGCATGAGTTATAACACTGATGCATATGTAGTACCTTTATATGCAGGAGCAGTAGTAAAACATGGAAGAACCGAGCTACTGTAATGTAATATTGAAGTTCTTATAAGGCATAAAAACCTGAAAACTCAGCAGCGGACTGTGAAGCGGCGTGGCTCTGTGGCAGCGCGCTGGACTGAAAATCTGTCGGTCATGGGTTCCCCTCATTTTCAGCTGGAAAGATGCTGACCACAATGGGGCCAGTTGGGTAGGATTGGTGCGATGATTTTTAGTTCTGAGTTCTTGCAGCTGAAAATGAGGGGCGTCCTTCGAGGTTTGGATTCTATGACCGACAGATTCTCAGTCCAGCGCGCTACCACTGAGCTAGACCGCCTCACAGTCAGCTGCTGAGTTTTCAGGTTTTTATGCATTATAAAAACCTCAGCATTACACTCATGCATCTTGGTTCTTCCATGTTTTACTGCTGCTGCATATGAAGGCACTACATATCCATCAATGTTGTAACCGATGTGCAGCATTGGCATGGGGTTTTTATTTTGCCTCCATGCCTCTATCTGCATGTCACAACGTTCATTTCAATATAAGTACAGCGCGATAATATAAATGCTACTTGTTTTATACCGGAAATATTTGCCAAATTTCAGTAAAATTATTAGTAATGTCCAAATCTCGGCCAAGTCGGGATCGGAACGAGGATCATGCGTTAACTAAGCAGAATCGCAAATCATCTCGTCGATCAGAAACTCAAATAGTACATGGAGGTATATATAAAGTTAATACGGTCATGTTTTTAATACCAGTAAGATGTCTTGTGGTCTAAATGATCTGAAAAATCCTAATCAAACATTTAGTCGAGTTATTTTCATGGTTAATCGAAGTTGTATTTGGATGGATTTTGCATTAAATCACGTTATTTTTTCAACAGCAGTGCATTTTTAGAACCAAAGGAGCTGCTGAATTTAATATATGTCCTATGCATGTATTTTAAATAGGGATGTGCCGATTAATCGGCATCGGTAATAATCGGCACTTTTCGTGAGTATCGGCATCGGCACTGAAAAAAACTGCCGATACTTTTTGCACATAACAGTCGGTTGGAATGCTATAGCCAATACTTACTAACCTAACAAACCAAATCCAGGCGCTAATCAAACATTTCCTATAGCCTGAGATTATAGAACTCAATTGAACACAAATTCAAGTATACACTATACCTACCTCTAAACTGGTATTCTGACAGTTTAGCTGGTAACGCACGTACACGTTGAATAGGCTAAACGCGTCTACAGCAGAAACTTCCTAACACAAAATAATAAAAGAACACAGTAAGCAATCTTCGGTAAACTAACTGCATTGGGGTTCTTATTTTCGAGTAACAACTCGCACTTGCCTCAATAGCTAAAAAGTAGGGATGTGCCGACTAATCGGCATCGGCACCGGTAATAATCGGCACTTTTCGTGAGTATCGGCATCGGCACTGCAAAAAAGTTGCCGATTCTTTCCCGATACTTTTTGCACATAACAATCAGTTGGAATGCTATCAATTTCAATTCTGGGCGCACACCAGTGTGTCTGCTCGGGAAAATTGTTATCTCTCTTGCGCTTGTGTTTGAAAAATAAAATTATAATCGTTTATGATGGTTAGAGTTTTAGCCTTTATATCACAATGTAATGTAGTATAGATTCTATCTGCTTATTAAGCATGGTTTACTAAAGTTTAAATCGGCATCGGCAAAGTTTTAAAATAAGAATCGGCACCGGTATCGGCATAGGCAAAAATTTTGGTATCAGCACATCCCTAATTTTAAAGTGCAGTTCAACTTGACGCTCCGCAACTGAAAAATGCCGATGCACACGTATATATCTTCAGAGAAACATGATGAAGCCGCATTCGTTAAGAATACATTTATTATAGAGTAAATACGATAGGTTTGTGAATGAATGGGTTTGTCATTACTTTTGAGTATATGTGTAAAAATTATTCAAAAAGTCACTTGAATTATTGGATTATTACGTGTTGCAGAACGTTCTTCTTACTTCCAATCAGCTGTCTCAAAAATAGAATCAATTGCCGCACCTGTCACCAAAGTATATCGAAGTTATTATCGAGATCTTTCACCTTCTCGCTCTATGAGTGGACAGAAACGATCGCTGGACGAACACCGAGAACTGGTCATTACTGGTGTTGGACCGGATTCAATAGCTTCAGTCGTTCACGATGAATGCAAACCAGGAAGTTCTACAAGGTGCGTTTGTATGACTACAAACTTTTTAAAAAGTTTTAATGTCATTCGGCGCCTACGGTCACTGTGCTGTATAGTGTATGGTACGCGGATCACTTGCGTACGATAATGCACGGTGGCGGATGGTGCCGCCCGATCAGTATAGCACCATTCTTAGTTCGCACATACTTTAGTAAGACGAAATGAAAGGAAGTGTACTAATTTTCATGTCAGTTCAACATACATAGATGACGAACAGTACAGTTTCTAAGCAAAGTGGACGTTTTCGTTTATATCGGCGATCGCGCGCGTATTGAGTTTCATTTGTGTGAAAAGAAGAGTGCGCTGAAAACGCGGCATTTTGATTCCCCGGAAACGAAATTTTGTAAAAATAAAAATTTCAGGAAATATTAGCAAACTTGAGCTTGTTCGAAAGCACAAAGCCTAAGGCATACAATTTTGAGAATGAGTAATAGGGTTTTGCAACTAGATAAAAAGTTATGGGCTACACATATTGAATTTTCATCACCCACTGGAATTTCTGATTTTTACAAATTCTTCAACTATTGGTAGGTTTCTTACAGTGTTCTTTTTGTGGGCGTGTACATTAGCTAAGCTTTCAAACAGAGCTCAACAAAAGATTCTGTTACCAGAGTGCAACTGGAATTACAATTTACCGGAACCGGACCGGAATTTAAAAAATTACCAGAAACGGAACCGGAAAACGAAAATAAAAAATGCACGCCACCAAAAAATTCGTTACGTATAATTTTTTGCAATTTGGCGATTGTCAAGGTTTACATACTATGCTAATGAAATCCGTTTAATTTTTTATCGTCATTTTTAGTAAAATATCATAATTTCCTCCGGTTGTACCCTGTGTGTTACTCATCTGGCGCCGGCTCATATTAAAACCTTGGTGAAACACTTAACGGATTGTAAAAATTGTTTTATTACGATAATGTCTAGACTTTGTTCTAAGACACAAAACAATACTGAAAGTGCACTAGCTATTGCATCAGCCTGGCAGTTTGAAGGATAGAATAAGCGCATAACTTGTACAGCAGTTCGAACGTGTGATTCAGTAGGTATCATTTATGGTCACAATCGGAATTTTTGCGTTTTTAAATATAAAGTATAGGGGAAATTTCTGAATGGAGGGGTTGCAAAATTTTCAATAAAGCGTAAGTTGCACTGGCCAGAGTTTTGTTACGCCTGCAAACGAGCAAATAGTCAAAAACATTATATAAATCATAAATATAGATCAAATTTAAGACATATAATCAAGAGGAAAGGGTATGTTTAATTCATAATGAGAATGTTTTTCCCAAAAAGTAAGAAACGTAAAATTAACCGAGAGGAGAAATCATGAGTGGGGGCTGAATCGGGGGGAAATCTTAACTGAGGGGGCACCCCCCAGTAGCGAATTCCCAGAGCTCTAAAACTGTTTAAAATGGAGACGTTAGAACGGGCTAGCAGTATGCGACCGGATCACAAAAAACCGGATACCAGATCCGGATAGTGATTTTTTTAAGTTGCTAAAAATGTCAATTTTTGTATTGTATTCGCTCAATACTACTGCATACTTACATGTAATGGGACTGAACACATGTCATCTCAACATAATTTGCAATTAGGAACGACTGGATCCAAAATTTCGCATTTACCGGATCCGAATCCAGATCTTAAAATTCAGATCCGGCCCGGATCCGGATCTTACTAGCTGGATAATTTTTCAATACCTAAAGTATATATAATAGAAAAAGTTCAACTGATTCTTTCGCAAAATTAGTCATCAATTTTGATATGTTTTTGTTTGTATATCAAATTTCGGATCCGGAGATTCAGTAGTTTATTTTACCGGATCCGGATCTTAAAAATTGCAGAGATCCGGCCCGGATCCGGATGTCGGATCCGGTCGATCCCTATTTGCAATAATTTGAGATTTACGAAATCATCTCTGAAATCCGGTATCCGGTAGGTTTACAACGGATACCGGAACCGGAAGCGGATTATTTGCCGGATAGTATACCCGAGTCAGTCGGATATCCGGTCGCACCCTGCGGACTAGCACATTTTTTGCCTTGTTCGAGGGGGGAGGTAAATGATACCAAGACCAGAGATAAGAGCCTCGGTCTCGGCAAGTCTCTGTCTTATTTTGGTATCGGTTTTTGAGCCTCGGTGGTTTGAACTTTCACCAGAAGTCGCAGATTCAGCAAATATATGATTGTATTTAGGGTGCAACCGGAATTCCGGTTCCGGCATTTTTTCACCTTCCGGTTCCGGTAAATTTTTACCGGATTTAAAAATTCCGGTGTTATAATTTGGCCGTTTTCTTAACTTTGCTAATTTTTAAGAATGTCTTTTGAAAGCCACTTGTACTCCGAATATAAGCCATTGAAGGTGGATTTCACTTAAGTCGATGATGAAAATCTAAAATACAACAAATAAAATAAATACCTATGTTCCACTACAGTTATTTCACAAATAATAAAGCAAAAAATAAGATTAAAATGAAATTTGTGGTGAAATGCATTTTTCACTTTCCGGTTCCGGTAAAATTTTCAAATTCCGGTTCCGGTAAAATTTTCAAATTCCGGTTCCGGTAAATTGTAATTCCGGTTGCACCCTGATTGTATTATTGAAGTAAGTGATGGCTGATGAATAAAATTTCTCAGTAAAAGTCAAAGTGCTCCGTGGGGCGGGATAAAAATTACGCGTTTTTCGCGAATCTCCCCAAAAAGTTTATTTAAGCTTGAATAAATCAGCTACTGATGAAGATTCCCATGAGCAACAATCTCCTCTTCGCCGGCGGCGACATAGACGCAGTGAAATTTCTCATAACTCGCCCACCAAATCAAGCAGTCGGGATCGTAGATGCAGGAGCCAACGACAAAGAGATTACGATGACGTGATGTCGCCTTCGCGTATTCGCGATCACGATTATAGCTCGGCGTCAATGCAACCGCCACCATTCCTACGGCAACCACCACCGCAACATCGCCGGCGACATGATATCGACGGTAACTTGACCATCGGTGGAGACGAAGTCCGCGACGGGGATGGCAACTGTACTGGCGACAACGCCGATGATGATGATGGCGAAACGCTGTCGTCGTTATCGTCAATTTCGCGGTCTGAATCACAGCAATTATCGTCGAAACAGTCGCAAAACGATCGAAAATCGTCGCCGCCCCTGCTACCAACACATGCTCGCGAAGACAATGACGGTCGTGAACGTCTACGGCGCCAGCAACTGCAACAAGAATGCCATCGCAGGCGAGAAAGACAAAAAGATAAGACCAGTGCAACAAAGGAACGGCGGAGACAGCGGCGGCGACACAGGGAAGACGACAATGAGGAAAATGGCGGTTATGGCGATCGTCGACGAAGTCGCCGTGAGACCGGCGATGACGACGATATGAGACGTCGGGGGCTACGGAATCCGGAATCGTCGCCGTCTTCTGTGGTGCGAGGTGGAGACGGTCGTCGTCGGAAAAGCAAAAGGTTAGTTGGCGTTGCTTAACGTTAGGCTTTTAGTCCGACACTTGTCGCAATAGATTCTTTTATAAGTCCCCATATACGCCGGTGCACCTACATCTCATTTTAGCGCTGCTGCAGCTGTGCTCTGAAATTGAAACTAAAGCAGTTATCGCTGTAGCTGCCCGCAAAACGCAACTGTGTTAAGTTACGTACATGTACCGCAATAGGATCAGCAATTTTTTATAATTTGGAGCAGAAAATTCGGTGAGTTTAGATTTGCAATGTATTCTACGGGTATTAGCTTTAATTGTTTTGTTTATTTTCAGATCATCTTATCTGAAGTCAACAACAAGAATGGATGTAGACAGATGCTACGGTCCTGTCGATGAGGGCAACGGTGTAGACAATGTTATGGCTAGACAGAGGCGACGACGGCGATATGAAAAACGTCGAAGGGTTGCTACAACTGAGTATATCAGTGATGACGATGCTGGGTGGAGCAGCAGCTCGTCTGGGGTGTCGGTACATAGACGTCCAAGACAGCGAGAGATGTTCGAGGCGAATAATGGCCCTTGCGAGGTCGCAACCGCCGCAGTTGCCGAGATGTCCGCTCGATCTCAGGATCGAAACGGGTCTGTAGTTAGTGAGCATCCGGCAGATCCGCATGCTGCTCGCGGCCCGGTAGTTAGGTAAGCGCTTCCTGTTTACGTGTGTGAATGGTCGAGGAAAGGATACGGAATACGCTATAGAAAGATGGGGATTTCAGTAGTAATACCCCTGCCGTGGGACCCGCCGCGTTTGCTGTCCCAACCCAGGTTTTTTGACGTCACTAAAAATTTTGTACGAGATCTACTTCAATTAGCATTCACAAAACACTGTCTAAAGTTTAAACAAATATATACTCAGGAGTGTTTTACTTAATGATGATTCTAACTCTAATTTCAATTGATATTCACCAAACACGGTCTAAATTTTAAACAAACATATATTAACGAGTATTACAAAAAATCCTGACTATAATTCTAACTTCAACTAGCATTCACAAAATAAGATACTAAAGTTTAAACAAATATATACTCACAATTGCTGTGAATCTGGTTTCTAAGTTGAAGTCCGTCACCAGCAATATTTCTTTTAAGCACACGCATTCGCCAAATTGCGGTTGTCCCAACCTAATTACGGTTAGAAATTCGTATCTTAAGCACGATTTTTTAGCTTAGCAACTTTAATATGCGTCGACTCATTCAGGCTGTGCTTTTCAACTTAAAATCTTTCACTTTCATTCATGAAGGATACCCCTTAACATCAATGAAAGAAAGAATTTAAGCTTACTTCACACGCTGTCGTTTTTCTTGCGCAGTGTGTATTAAACCTGCAAGAAAAACCAAGGTTTGATTTGTTGCATTTCTTGCGCAGTGTGTATTAAACCTGCAAGAAAGCTGATCTTGGCATTGTTTGAACTCCTCTATTTCGGATGGGAATGAAATCTATTTTTGATACTAAACATTTCACACAACTAGAATAGCTTCTTTTTTTCTTCGGAACTTCAGCTCTAGGCATATCCTGCCGTTACCATATTGCACTGGTTTTCCAAAACTATCTAAAACTTGCAATTTTAGTTTGTTAGAATACAACAATTTACAGTCTAAAAATTTTATATTTGAAGGCTCGTAATATAATACCGGTTCCTTCACGTTTAAATTTGGAATCAAAGTTAGCGTTTTTTCAGAGTTATCTTCTACAACCTGGCCACCGATAAAATCGCAGCGTAAAAAGAGAAAATTGGTATAAAACCACATATCTACTACCCGTTCCCCTACGACTGAATCTTCTACAAAATTTTGATCTAAACCCAAGATTTCTTGAAGTCTAATTGAAATATCTTTAATTTTACTACCGCCAGTGCATTTAATGGTAAACTTTTTAGTTAGATTGTTATAGTTAATTTCAATATGTTTTTTATCTATTTTTGCTATGCTCGATCGTAGATAATCAATGAAACATTGATTATCGTAACAAACCAATGCAGGTATTGTAATATTGTGAAATGTTTTAGTATCCGGTCGAATAATAGCTTAATGAAAAGTCGCCATCGGTGATATTAAAAATAGGGCGTGGTACAACAATTTTAGTCAAACCAACTTCAAAAACATTATAAAAATGTTAAGGGCAACCATGCTTTTGCAACCACTGCAAGGAAACGTGTTGGTTTAGGTCTGGCTGTAAAATCTATACGAATGTTAAACTAAATCCGAGCCATGGGCTCACAGCAGTTAGCCGACAGAAAAGTATCAATAAGCTATGTGCTTGCAAAAGTTTGCGACACAAAAATAATTGATCAGTTCTATACACCGTTACAAGTAATGAATCGCAGCAATATTTATAGGTTCATGTGAAAAGATTGGTTTACTTACATTCTTATATTTTCATTGTGCAGCATCCCTAAATGCTGAGCCAGTTAATTACGGCTATATAATGTGCCAGCAAATTGCAACGGTATTCGGTGCAAAATTTCTGTTCGTTTATTGGTCTTCCAGAATGATACGTGCAACAATCCCCAAGAAAGTGACGTTCCAAGAAGCGAAATGATGGAAAGCCAGCTTGTCCCAATTCACTGATTTGCAAATTTTGGTACCCGGTTCTGCAAGCGACCATTTTAATGAACGATGCTTGATCACCCCCCTTGGTGCATACAAATGGTTCGGACAGACGGTCAAACACCCAGACCAGTGCGTCATCTGCGCGACGAAATCCGTTGCTCGCGATATCATAGGTTCCGTTCATTTGCAGTGCAGAACTAGAATGAATAACGAACTTTTGTACCGGTTGCATAGAAAGGGCTGCTTAAGAGATGTCTTAGAATGGAAAACAAGAGAAAGTACTTACTTGAGGCTGATTTCTTGACGATGGCTTAGTTGAAGTCGGTGAACGTTCGGCGAAAACGTAAAATGGTAGATTTGGCCGGAATGTTTGAATCGAACGGTTAGTTCAGTCGTTAGGAACGTTCGTTCACCGGTGTGCGTGGTATTGAGTACGACGGCCGCCATATTGAAGAAGTGTAAAGGTGTTGCGTTCGTGAAGTCTTGAATTGCAAACGCCAGCAAAGCTGTTTGTGTATAGTGATATGGCGAATCTCGCGATGACAAATTAAACAGTAAACAGGAGAGCGCGACGACATGCAACAAGAATGATGTCCTGAACCAGAAGCAGTGACTTATATAGTCTAATTTCTCCAGGATAATGTTTATGATTAAAACTATCCAAATTAGTTAATCCGATAAGAAGCTACAAGACTGGTACAAGAAGCCTTAGCAACTTTTTTGTCAATATTGACTAGGTCACGGCTAAAAATAAACGGATTAAGGTAAGAAATGTGTACGAGCTCGCAAGACTGACACAAGAAGAGCTGAACTAAGATGATGATGATAATGATGTCACGTGTTTTACTTATTTACAAAATCCTGGTTATCCAGGCGGACAACCTAGATATAGGTCAAGTGCTTGACTGTACGTGGTGCGAAAAGTAATCTAGGATATGTTAACTGGAAAACAATTATTTGTGCAAATATTTTTGCAAATAATCACGAGGTCACGCCTAAAAATAATCGGATTAAGGTAAGAAATGTCTACGAGCAGCACTATAAAAGGACCAGAAATGTTGCACCAAAATGTCAGTTGCTCGCACGTTTGTTACATTTCTTACTTTGTAGAGAGTATCACTGTTGCTTCTTTTGGACTCTACAAGAAAGCTTTTGTTTCAAGGGATCCGCAATTGGTAAGTATTTTATATCTACCTAAATTACTGCTGCGATTCATGCAGTGGATCAAAAGCATGGTCGTATACACCCCTCCCCTCCTGCACACATTCAATTTAAGAATGTGGTTAAGGAGGGGGGCAAAATTAAATTATATATGCAACACAGTAAATTTTTAAGACACAGATTACATCGAATATCTCATAGCGGTAAACTTGGGTAAGATTTTTTCGCTAACACCACACTCTTTTAACCACCAGAACAAAACTCCATCCGCACGCAAAATAAGTAGGGGTACGGACACTGTTAGAAACACAAACACAAACTGACATCTATTGATGTCAACTAAAAAGAGGTTTGCAAACCAAGCAAATTAAAAGGTACTTAACTGCTCGAGATTCTCAAAATATATAATTGCAATTCAAACAACGGATTTCCACAATATCTTGCGTGGAATCATCAATCTGCTGCTCAGCAGCGTCAACCTGTAATTTGCAGTTTGGGCATGTTTCATACCCAGTAAATGCACCATCACGAGCTGCAACATTTTCACCCCCTTCGGGGTCCTCATTAAAATCAACATTTTCAAACCCCCCAGCGCCAGATTCATTTGTTTCAACAGTCTCATTATTGCCCACATTTTCATTATCATTTGCTTCAAAATCAATTGGAGGTACCTCGTTATCATCACCACGTACTTCGCCCCTGAAAATCGAAAATGTAACCCTCGTGGAAAATTTTTGAATCTCGAACACTTTAAGCATCGCAAGCAAGGGATAGTTGAGCTACATTTCAAAACAACCCGAGATTTAAGAATGACTATTTCCTGTACCGAGCGGTTGCCCAAAATAATTGTATTGCGCGTTCGTTGCATTGTATTGAAGCATAGCTCAAATTTAAAAAATAATGCTTAAATTTACATTTCAACCAGGGTGGCACCGAATCCACGATTTGACCGAATCCGAACCTTTGTTGCCACCCTGGTTTCAACTAATCGATGGATTTAAGCTTCGCTGAGAAAACCTGCACTTATTTACGGTGTCCATTTGGAAATTGCCTTTAGCTCGTAAAAGTAATTGTTAAACTACAATTTAATGATAGGAACCTTTTTAAGCTCCATTGGGTCTAGTTTCAAATCGGGGATGCAATATCCTTGACTATCAACCCCAATACTACCAGTTAGGGAAGCTCCCCCGGCATCTCTATTATCAATCGGTTCCGTAGTGGGTCTGTACGGATTTTGGATACTATCTACGGAAAAAGTAAAGTCATCGGACAGGCCTGAAGGAAGACTGGCGGGAGTTTCATATATATTTTCCCCAGAAGGATTACTAATACTATTAAAAACTAACATTTCTATTGCCGCGGGGTTCGGCATCTGCTGAATATTTCTTCTTCTGAATTGCCGCCGTGCTCTCCAACGATGTGCGAAATACCTGAAGTAAAAGACATAATGGTGATTGGAGCGTCTCAAAATACTTACAAGCTTGAAAACCATCCGTTTACCAATAAAGGAAGTAATGGACGAATCTATCTAGCGAAATGTCTGTCAACCGGTACTCAACTGATTGCTAAATGGGTTGAAACAGAGCCGTTCATCAATTCACAACCTCTAGAACTTTTCCTGTTGCAAATTGTAAAAAATGTAAGTTCACTAAAGTTGTACACCTGGTTGCGTAGCAAAATATAGTATAAATTTATTTAAGTAGAGTACTAGCAACACTAATTTAGCTCATAAATGTAATTATAATTAAGTCACAAAAACTATCTTACGCTGCTCCTAGTGCTGCTATCACTCCAGCAGCGAAGCCGGTTGTAACACCGCACGAAACTGCAGCGCTGCAACGAATAAAACATATGCTAAGCCTGCGTGACAACCTAAGAAACGGTTAAATTGTATAAATCACAACGAGCATTAACTTATGTTCTCATTACGTTACATATTAGGAATCAACATGCGATCATAAAATTGATAAATCACAAGAGTACTAACTTAGGTTTTCACTACGTTATATATTGTAAATCAACAGTAACGAAACATGCATGCGTTCAAATTAAGCAAATTAGCACAACACAACCATTAATATTTTCTGAACTCAATAATTATAAAGCTAAAGGTAAACGCACAGCACATATATAACAAACCTATTGCTTAATCTCAATTTTTAGATGAAACATCGTTCAAGATATACTTAGACTTACACTTCAACTCCAGGGCACACGATATCACTAGTATTAGTGGAATCAGTGCTCGAAGACGAGGTCACTGTTATTGACACAGAAGCTGGCGTAGGTGTAACGCTTTGACTTAATGTTGTAGACCTAAATGTGAAATAACGAATGCTAAAACTTAACACGAAAATACTTCTGAAGGCTAGTGTAGCTGTGTGTGCACGATAGGTTAGTAAACATATAAGCTACTATGCAAACTAAGAAATTAAAAAATAAAACGAACACAGTTTAAGACTAATAAAACAATAAAATGAACACCATCCCCAAAATATTAAAGCTGCTATTGATAGACTGCAAACAAAAAGAAACAAAACAAAAAAGACTGCGCACACAACAGCACACCAAACTGACAAAGCACAGCAACAAAGTGAAACTTATACACAATATTCTCATGAAACAAAGGTCGATAATTACATTTTAGCAGAAGTTTTCGGTAAAGTGAAAGGTAGTTGTGAACTCTGCGTCACTGATGTTGCCGAAACCGTATGACTGATTGCCGAACTACTAATAGTACTCGAAATGATAGTAAGATCTGTAGTAGTTTTAGCAGCAGTTGTAGTTGACAAACTAAAACAAAATTTGTTACAAAGAAAAAGATCTCACGTCTTAATTCGGCTTGACTTCCGTAGAACAGTCCATAGTTTTGGAGCCGTCGTTGAGATAGATACTGTATGAACGTGCCCCCAAATGCTTAGGAATGTCGTGGTAGGCGTTAAAGGTAGGACACGTCCGAAAACATGGACAACTGGAGGTAGCACGGTAGTAGGAGCCACAACTCGTTGCACAATCTCTTTATCATGACTTATTTGGTATATATACTGCAGTTTTGGTTGTCTATTAATTGGAAGCGCGTCGAAAAAAGAAAGCGTAGGCTCTGTGCGTGCGGTAAGCTGTTTTTTAGATAAAGTTGAACTCTTTGAACGCAACGTGACATCATTATAGCTAAGGCTTTGAGCGTTGGAACTTCGAGAAGCAACCGTTGTGACTACAACAGTACTGGCTACAGTGCTAGTTACAGAAGTCGGTGAAATGCGTTCTATCGGACGAGTAGTAGTAGTAGTAGTAGTAGTTGTTGTTGTAGTAGTAGTAGTAGTAGTAAGTGGTACATCGACTACTGAACGATCAGTTGAGGAATCACGCACGAAACTAAAATCACATGCACATACACATACACTACTCACATGCATTCCAATAAATACAAGTAACTAAAACAGAAACAATCACCAATGGTTTATATCACAAAATGAACTTAAAATATTGCATAATTTAAAACCGAAATAATTTTAGCACTATACCTTGAGCACTCAAAGCAAGACAACCCAGCAAGTTGAAAGCAGCACAAATGCTGCAGACAACAATATTGCTCGTTGTCGGCTACAATCGACTTCAGCTTAGGCATCGCTTCACGAAACTTGTTGCAGGTATAGCTGCACACTCCGCCTGAAGGTGGGCCTTTCAATAGCAAGCGCTCCGTGTTCGGACATCGAGCAAGGTCAAAATAGGTAAACACGGGCCGACAAAACGCATTTGGAGGACTGCATACGCAGTTCGAAGAACACTGAAAACAATTTTCAGTTTTAGGAACCTAGTGTGGTGAATCTCGAAGATTTCGCCGTGATCCTTGAAGAAAATAACTCCGTGCAAATTTTCTCTTTTTCAAATGGTTTCCACATGCGCTCGACTTCGAAAATTATTGTAAACTGCATGGGCCACTTAACTACGAAGATATGAAGATTGTTCTTTTTCAAATATACAAATGCATTAAACGCTTGGGAGAGATTGGTATAATTCACAGAGATTTAACTGCGGCAAACGTATTATACCACTCTTGGAACCGATATCCGGTTATAATTGATTTTGGTGGGGCTGTGCCTGCTTATCAAGGCGAGCGAATTGAGCTTGGACCTAGCCCAGTGGAGTGTACTATGCCAGAAGTTCGAAACCAAAATTTTGATGCCTATTGTTCATCCTCAGTATTAAATACCTATCAGATTGGTAAATTAACTCGGTTCTTGCTCACTGGGAGCTACAAAACTTATAATTTGTATTCGAGTGCGTTACCTGCAACGGCAGCAGACTTTATCGACAAGTGCACAAACGAAAACAAACGTGCAAGGCTAAGGTTCGCAAATATTGAAAAGCACACGTTTTTTCAGGAAATGCAGCAAAGTTACGAAAAATTTTGTCAAGCAAGATTTTGATGTACTGTTGTAAAGTATTATATTGTTTGAAATAAAAAATCTGTTTCAGACAAAAATATAAATATGTAACAACATATAAGTAATATATACTAACCATGGAAGCAAGTGACAATAACATCACAAATGTCATCAACTTCACAGTAAATCCTTTGACATTAGCTGAAAATAATATCGACAAATTCGACGACTTGATTTCGTTTACTCCAAACGATATCACATATCCTATGTCAAATATCGAATTTGACCCAGAAATGTCAACTATGCTGGACACTGCTGGAAAAGCGTCTTACGCAGAGTCGGTTGCAGCAACAGAACCGACAATGTCATACCCAACAGCACAAAATGAGTCAGTTCAATACATAGCAAGCGCTAAAGATACCAATACTCTGTTTCCAACTACAATAAATAATTGGACTGAAGCTGCTGAGTTGCTTAAAGGAATTATAATCGAACAAATGGCTAGAAATGTATCCAATGTTGCTCAAAAGTATTGGGATGTTGATTTAGCTAGGCATCGTGAGATTGATAAACAAATCACCGACGATGTTGTAACAGAAACTATGATGCTTCCGGGAAAAACTAACAAAGAATTTTGCTCGATTTGTCTATACCGTAAACCATATGAAGACAACTGCCACCTGTATTCACGTGGAAACTTATCAGCCCACTCTACTAATCATAACTACTGCAGAGTGTGTAGTGGTTATCATTCCTACAGAACAGTTCAAAAATTACTGCATCGAGGAGGATCTTACTGTTGCAGGTGCGTTATTTATGCATTAAAAGTGTATCTAAATATATAAAGTAAGGTTTTATATTAGCGTTAAGCTTAATACAAATATATTATTTACAGATGCGGTTGCTAGACCACAGTTATCTCAATCCACACATATCGTTAGTTGGTGATCCACGATTTTGTTGTGCTCACGGAATAAATAATCAGGGAACTTCCAGATCATGCCAAAATAAATCTGTTTCATGCTGCAGCGACGACACTTCTGATCCGTGTATTCACGTACGTTTACTTGGAACCTCCTGCTGCAAGCACGGTACAACTTGTCCATTTTACGCCTGTCTGTATCCGCTCCTGTCTCTTAATAGACCACAAGCCGCGAAAACCTCTTTTCGCGCTCAGAAACGAAAAGCTGATAAAAACTTAAAATAACTGTTTCCAGCTTGACATTCTTGAATCGAAACTTTCGGGAAAGTTCTTCTTTGTAAACACTGCAGCTGGTACATTAACAGACTTCAAGTACTTAACGAATTGGGGTCCATCTGCAGGAATATTTTTTTCGTACGGTAACAGAACATATCTCATCAGATCTACAATTGATGAAAACTGATGCCCATCAATAGAAAAACTACCATCATCATTTATAACTGCTTTACGCAAAAAATGCAGCAAGATTTTTGCTTTATTTCTATATGCTTTTGGAAATAAATTAATGACATCGTCGAAAGATTGCTGTTGTTCGTTTACTAGTTCAGGTCTTACAAGACCGTAAAGCTGCTCTGCTTTTTCGGATACTGACAAATTTGAATTTAAAATTTGGAAAGCCTTTTCTTCAAAGGCAGATGAGTTTTCAGGCAAATTAGGTAAAAGACCGTCTTTGATTAAGTAATATTTAGACATTACACAAACGTTTTCAGTAACGGCAGTGAAATTTTAATAATCTTTTTGATAATGGCTAAATGTTTGAAAATTAATCTTTTCTTCGCGGCCACTGAGGTCGTTTTTTTGGCTAGCTTCAGTAACAGATTCCGATGTCGTTTGATGTAGTTACGATCTGTCTTTGAAAATTCAAGGTTAGTGTTGCCTAAATTATACGCTATTTCAGTTAAAACTTTCACTAGAGCAGGGTGTGCAGAAATAAACCGTTTCGCTTTTTCTTGATTAGAAATATGAGACAGAATATCTAAATTATCAATATTTGATATCACAACCGAAGACATATTTTTACATGACAAAATAATTTAGTTATCGTTAATCACAAACTATATATAATTACGTTGGTAACTTTAATTTATTACAATACAAATGTTTCTTGGACTGAATCTGACGGAAGTGATGTTCGAAATTTTAATAGTGAGTGGCTGTACGGACATAAATTTACCCATAGAAAACCAAAAGGTTTATCCTGAATAACTCGCTCGTAGACGTCAACAAATTTTTTCGATTTGTTAGGAAGTATACTTTGGCCTAGAGTGCTGATTTGCCGCAAATCTCTACGGCAAGACATCAGAAACATATGAGTCATTTGTCTACTTATCAGCACACTATATTTACCTTTTAAAAATAAACCCTGAAACAAACATATGGTAGTAATATTTCGATGGTGACTATAAATTGTGAGTCATTTGTCTACTTATCAGCACACTATATTTACCTTTTAAAAATAAACCCTGAAACAAACATATGGTAGTAATATTTCGATGGTGACTATAAATTGTAAAAAGGCGCATGCATTCAACAGAATTAATAACTTCATGTTGAAGATCATCGAAAATTACTGCTGTGTGGCTGTTTTCAAAATATTCGCTATCCTCAATCACTTCCGTCGGTAAACCTTTATGAAATATAATATTAGGCAATGTTAATTTTAAGTTATCGTACGCAGGCTGATACACATCGTAGCAGAACAAAATTTTGTTAAATTTATTGACAAAACAATCTTCAGTCAAAAGCCTAAAACAGAGTTCTGTTTTACCTGACATCGATTTGCCTACAATAAGAATTCTACTATTTGGACTTATCGGAGAAATGGAATAAGACATATTATGATAATAATGTAAAGGGTAACGAAATGTTATCAATTTGAAAGAAATTAAGGCTATGGTCACTTAATATACTGCAGTGGTTCATGGACAGGCTGCTCTTGGCCTGCTGTAACCATGCTGTCAAAACCTAAATTCGGAAAGCTGTTGTACCAGACCCTTATGATGATACAGTACACCGAGAACTGATGCTCAGTCATAAGGCTTTCGCCGAAGACCTTGCGTACCACAGCCAAGAATGCACCAGTATCATCAGGTCTGTACGTAGCTAGCAAATCTTAGTTGTTAACGATACAAACATGACGAATAAACGCATACACACACATGCAAACACAAACAAGCATACACATAACGACTAGCTTATACTTAATTAGTGTACGTTGGAGTTCTATTCGACTGGAAAACGAGGTTCGTTGATTCTTCGCATAACGCATACAGGATCGTGTCTTCAGCCACGGGCTCGCTGAAGGTTAGTTTAATCTTAAGATATCCAACGGCAGGTTTTTCGACGAAAGATGTACAGCCACTTGAGTTCGACGCAGTTAAATCCGCTATCCAGATCGTGTAGCCACCAGGATAATCGTTGTAGCTTATATCAATATTGCGGTTAATAAAACCTAGTCCTCTGAACATCAAGAAATAAGCAAATGCAAAATCGTTGTCGGCAAATTTCGAATGAAGACCTTCGGTGGTGAAAACAGGAGTCTCATTTTTATAAAGCGAAAAATTTGAGACATTATTGTGGACAAATTCGAACGGGTTCAATGTGATATCAGTTCCATCGGCAGCACCCTTCTTTACCATAAAGACATAAACTCTTTTAGGCATGCTACTTGCTGGTATAAGTGTCCATTGATGACTGGTATCATTCTTACGAATGACATGCTCATAAAGGGTGTGTCTGAGCGTAGGAATTATGAAACGGTTTGCAGAAAGCAATTTATTTTGTTCAGAAAGTGCGCTGCTTGTTTGTTTTATGAAGTTACAAAATAGCTGAATTTTATCAATTTGAATTGTATAAGATTTACCTTTTCCCCAATAAGACAAAAATTATGAGGTTGTCGTGACAATTTTACTTGAATTTCAGAGTCCGAGGGTAGAGAGCGCATGGAGTTAAAAATTGAATTCAGCGGCTTAACGTACAAGTTGACTGTTTGGGACGCCTCAATGTAAGCCATTCTTTGACTCATCCCAACATTTGAGACAAAGTCGTTAAAACTGTAAGCAGTATCTTTGAAAAACAAGGACGATTGCAACACCGTTTCCTTAATACCTTTTTCAAGGTTCGTTAAAGCTAAGACGTAATTCATATAAGCAAAATTAGAAGCATCTGGAGTAACCTTAATGTTGTTAATTGAAACCTCAATGTCTGAAAATAAAGAATTTCCAAACAAGTTGCAAGGAGCAACCTTTTCGTCACCTTTGATTGGATTCAACTTATCATCAAGAACCTTTGCGTCAACTAGAAGAAAAATGGAATTTAACTCCAAGTCGAAACGTTAAAGTCGAAGTATTTGAATTTGGAAGCCCCGACATAATTGTGAATTCTTTCAACGTGCTTTCTTCAATAACATCTTGGACAAGTGGAGATTGACCCCAGGCTAAACGATCAACGTTGCAGATCTGGGAAGTCAATCGAGTTGCATTAACAGATCACGACATATTAGCAAAGTGATAAAAGAATAGTAATTTTCTTATTTATATTACATAAAACGTTAAAATAAATTATTTTCTGGTACGCTTAGTTTTTCCTTTTACGGTTCGACGGGCTTTTTTTGTCCGTCGTTTAACAAGTTTTGGTTTGGCAACAACATTAGGCTTCTTTTTGCGCCTGCGACGCTTTTGCAAACGAGCAGCGCCAACTTTACCACCGCCGAACTTTATTGGAATACAAGCTTGACGGTATTTAGCCATGTTATACAAACCAGGGGCAGAAAACATACTAAGTTTGAAATCAAATAAGTAAGTTACTTATATCTACGTTGACTTAATAATAATTAAATTAAACGTGCCCGCTTGGGGGGAGTAGGAATGGGTGACTGTTCGTTCGGTTTTGCAACTTTGACCAACTCCTGAGTGTAAAAATTACGGTTCAATATTTCACCCATGCTATTTGCAAGGCGATATGTAGTAGGATTTGTATGAAGTATCTGACTTACAGTGTAAACTTCATTAGTGAAGGTAGGATCATGACCACGAGTGAAAGGTGTCTTTTTTATCTGAACGCGAACATGATCGCCAACGTTAAATTTTTGGGTTGACTTATTCGCCTTCTTATCAAAAAACATAGTCCGATAAATTTCACCTTGATTTTCGGGGGTGACTTAAGCTGGCGATATGCCTCCAAGAACTCGCATTTTTCGGTGGTTCAAACCATTTACTATTTTATCCAAATTGTTAATATACCTCCATGAACGATTACCCATGCAAAATTTATAAATTACACTTTTAATTCAGTTGTAAAAAATACTGAAACATTTTCATTTTTAAAGAATTCTAAAACAACTTTGTTTTTAAATTCTACACCGTTATCTAAATTTACAGCATCAGGTTTTCGACCTGTTGCAAATATAGAAGCAAACGCTTCCTTTACTCCAAGGGCAGCTTTTGACTTTAGAGGCCTACACCATAGAAATCTAGAAAATTCATCAACACAAACTAACACAAAAGCAACTTTTGAATTATAATTTTTCAAAATACTCATGTCCATTAAATCACAAGACCAGCATGAATCGAGGCTGGCCACGATTTTTCGCCTTGGAAATTTTCTAACGGCTTTTCTTGTTCGTGTGTACAAGGACTGAGAAGCGAGCCAATTAGCTACTT